>PVKM010049746.1:0-10865 GCA_004027735.1 Carollia perspicillata
TGGAGCAGATATGTGGACATCTATGTGTATGGGAGGAGCAGGCCCCTCAGCAGAAGTACTCATTGATTTGTCGGCACCCCCTGGTTCCCAAGAGCTGAGAGTCCAGGCTAGAGCAGCCTGAAAGGAGCCTGTCAGCCTCGCTTAGGCTGTGCCGGGACAGCTCCTCTGAGCCATCCTCACTGCGGCCCAGCCTGTCCAGGTTGACATAGGCACCTGTGGACTCAGTGGAGCCCGCAGTGTGGCACTTGCGACAGCGCCTCTGGAGAGCACCACAGCAGACGAGCAGTGTGAGGGGCAGGGCGATGACAGTGGCCACACTGATCACAACCACATTGATGAGCTGCTGAGTGGCCTCAGCATCCACCACCTCATTGGTGGAGAAGATGACACACTGCTCTTTTCGGGGCACCAGGCCCCGTACACAGATACATGCCACATACTTGGTCTTGGGCACCAACCCATTGATAGTGACCCTGGTCTTCCCAGGCTGCACAACCACCCGCCGCATGTCACGCTGCCCAAAGACTGCATAGAGGACACTGAAGACAGTTGTGTTCCCAGACTGAGGGGCCTTCCATGCCAAGGTCACACTCTGGTAAGTGTCCCCTAACACTTTGAGAGACCTCACCATTCGGGCCTCCTGGGGTCCCGCCTGCTCATTCAAGTGTTCTGCCGGGGCACTCATCTGGAAGTGCTGGAGCACCAGCTCCTCCTTCACGTTGGGCACAGAGGGGCCAGTGGCCAGGGTAGCAGGCTCAGGGATGTAGGGGACATGCCTGGCCACCAGCTTGTTGTTGTTTGTAGCAGATTTTGCCCCCTCGCCTGTCCTTGCCCACAGTGCCTCTGGGCTTTTACTGTGTTCTGTGGAAGTCTGGGGCTCAGTGACAACAAGGGAGATAAGAGTCTCAGAGGCTCCCAGGAAGTTCTTGGCCTGGCAGATGTAGTCTCCAGAGTCAAGGTGGGACACAGCCAGCAGACCCAGCAGAATCCAGCTTGTGCCATCACTGGAGACTTCCTGGTGCACTGAGGAGAAACAGGCATACGTGAGAATGAATGGACCCATCTGCCTCAACCTTCCTTCCAGGCCCAAGTGCACAGCCTCTGGACTATGCACTCTCTACTGGAGACCTTGTCATCCCAAGAACCACTAAACTTTTCTTAGACTAACTGAGGAGATTGAGATCACCTAGGTTCAAATTTGGGGAGACCAAGCAGAGTTAGAGCCTAAGACCGATCTGCCTTCTAAATATGAGATGTTCACACTGTGTTCCTTAGAGCCCTGGAGTTCTGCAGAGCTGACCCCTCAGGGGCGGTAGGCAGGTGCTTTTTAGGAGTAAGGCAGGTTGGAGTGGACATGAGGCAGTGCTCTACCTACCCCTGTCCAGCCCTGTTGCCATTTCAGTCAGAGCATCTTCAACTTTCTGTTTAAGATATGGAACTCCTTATACAACTTTGTTTGTAAATTGATTTTAAATCCATACTTCTAGAGCAATAATTTCCAACCTAGTTGAAGGAGACAGAAAACAGCTGGGAAGAACATAAGCTGTTCTGATCAGATGCTAAGAAACTGTTCCCCTTGAACCCTCTTTCTACGTGTAGGTGAGCTCTGACTCCTGCAACCCCACTCCCAGCCCCCACCCAGTTCCAGAGATGAACCATCTCTGTCTACACAGCAAAAAAATCACACATTGTGGAACTGCTTCTCCTTGTAACAACTGGGTGATGTAGGCCAAGCATTGAACCTCTCAAATTTATGGAGCTCTACTTACATGCAAAATAAGAAGGATATTCAGGTTCTCTAAAGTTTAATGACATTATGCACTGATACATTTAACAAATGTAGAGCTCCATAAATGATAACTCATATTGTTAGTTACTCCTAGTGATATTGGCTTACTGGGAAACTTACTATAAATATTAAATACACTAAAAGAGTATCTTCTATCAAAAGTCAGCATTTTGTTCCTCCCAAGGTGGGCCCTAAGTCTCTGATAGAGTGGCTAATGGAATATGATAGGACAGGCCATTTTCCCCATAACCTACCTCTGAGTAGAACATGTCCAAATCTGCTCAGAGAGAATGAGAGTGAACAGCCTTGCTTAGCCTACCTCCTGCTCCTTGGCAAACCTGACTCTGCCTACACTGACCCACCTGCCCCTGTTTGGGATCTCAGCACAGTGGTACCTGTGGCTCACACACCTGTGCCATTGAATGAGTACCCATCAGCTCTCCTCCAGCTCATCTCAGGACCAGGGACCCCAGAGGCTCCACAGCGTAGCAATACCGTGCTGCCCAAAGGAGACCTGATGCTGGTCACCCCTGGACGGAGCTCCGGACTCTGGCACTTCCTCAGTTCCAACTGGCTGAAGGCTACTCCAGCCAGGCTGCGTGGGCTGACACATCTCAGCCTGGCCTCTATGAAAGCCAGGTTTGGGGCCCAGCCTTCCAGGAAATGGACCAGGTCATAGAGTTGGCAGTCACACACCCAGGGATTGTCCTGCAGCCCTGCAGAGATGAAAGGCAAGAGGTGAGCCCCAGCTATTCAGATCCCCAGGCCCAGTTCCATTCCCCCTCAGGGAAGACAAGGCAGTTCCTGAGCTCAGTATCCTCAGGATTGGCCTCCAAGCCCAGCTTCTTGCTTCACTAGCTATGTGACCTTAAGCCTGGTTCTTCACCTTGAATGACTGCTCTAGTTCCCTTTCAGGGTTGCCATAAGCATAAATAAAGGGAAATCATATTAAGCACTGGGTAGGCCATACAGCATACCAACAAAATTAGCAATTACTACTGCCATTCTTAGACTAACCCTTTCCGGCTACTGGCCAGTGAATGCTTCTGCAATAATTGCAAAATGCCAAAACCCATTTCTAGAAATGCTAATGACCTCTGCCACTTGCTCCCTATTCTCTAAGTATAAGGGAAACTTTCAGCATCACCCCAGCAATGAGGGTGGTTATTCTGACCCATGGTTCCTTTGACACAGGCTCAAAAGGAAAGAAAGTGAGGAGACCAAGAAATCAAATCCTGTCATGTCCCCGTACTCTTTACTTTAAAATTGAACATCTTTACAGAGCTTAAAGCAGCTCACTATGTCCCCCCACCCCATTAAAAAACTTCAACAGATAGAGGGGTATTATGTGTTCTCAGTTCTAACACACAAACCCTTTTTGTGTGTTTGCATTTCTGAAATGCAAAATAAATGCATTTAATATGATGTCCTTTTATTCCCCAGAGACTGTTATTAAATTTGATAGTGTATCTAATAATCAGTGGCCTCTTATACATTTACATATTTGATCTATTTAGAAGGGGAAATATGAGGGTTGAAAATATAATGAACAAATTTAACCAACAAGCAAAACAGAGACAAACTCATAGATAGAGAGCAGGCTGCGAGCTCTCTGTGGGGGGTGGGGTTAGGAGGTGAAGGGTGGAGCAAAAGGAAAAAGGACTCATAGAAATGGACAACAGCGTGGTGATTTCAGGGGGAGGGAGGTATAAGGGGTTAAATGGTAATGGAAAAAATACAATAAAAGATAAATAAATAAAAGGGGGAAAAGACTGCACTCAGATCCGCTGCATATTCATGACTCTCAGGTGAGCACTAGCTGAGAGGGTGTCAGTTCCTTCTCCCACCCTCCCACCTCATCCCACTGATGGCTACTACTCTGTGTCACTGGCTAAATGCATGTAATGACACATCTGAACCCCAAGATTCATCACTGCCTAGTTCTGGTGGTGAGCTATCTGACTTTTGCCTGTTACAGCAGAGTCTCCAATAAATGAACGCAAAAGACAAAGTGAAAGGACAGTGAAATGTTCACCAGTCAGACTGGCAGAAGTTAAACATTTTATCCATTTCTGTCGTTAGCTTCATGAGAAAATAGATTTTCATCAATTTTGCTCACTTCAGCATCTCCAGCAGCAAGAACTGTGCCCACACATTCATAGGCACCCAAATAAACTTACAGAGTGAACTTACATGGGTGGTCTCACACACAAATGGTGGGGGACAAATATTGGCCAGCCCCTTTGGACACTCTCATATTGATGTTAAAATATCCAGTGTGCACACTCCATGAGCTAGTCATTCCACCTCTCAGTTCCTGTCCTAGAGAAACTTTTGTTTGCCTGCACCAGGCTTCCATATCAAGAATGCTCTCTGTGGCATCACAGGTGTTAAAATAATGAAAACAACCTAATGGTCCATTAAAGGAAGAATGGTTAAATAAAGTGTAGTATAACTATACTACAAATATTATGCAGTAGTTGAAAAATGAGGTCATGTGTGTACCAGCTCTTCATAACTGTCATGCATAGAACCTCAGTGCTATTGACCACTGTCATCAATTTCCACATCCCAGCACTGTGGGTAGATCTGCTCAGTCTCACCAGCTCCTTCCAATGCACCTTCTGCCCAAAGAGTGACATCTCTCTTGTTCTATTAAGTTTGGCACCAAAGCAGAGGATAGAGAGATAACAGGAAACAGGCCTGCCCTCAAGGAGCCTACAGTTCAGGGCTGTGTTCTATGCTATGACAGAGAGCAGCACACTCACATAAGGTAAAAAGGAAAAGATTATCAAGAAGAGGAAACTTAGAGGCTGGGCAGGAGAGACCCAGCCTTTGTACAGTATGTGCAATATGAAGTTGATTCACTTGTAGTAGCTAACAAAACTCTCCAAGGCATACTCCTGGGTGAGAATTAGTGCTGGTTGATATATACAATATGATAAAACTATATGTAAAACACACAGGTGAAATTTCTATGTGCACATATGCATATGTATGTGTATGGAGATATACTGTAGAAGACAGGGAACATGCAAATAAACATAATAGTTAGTGGCTACCCTTTAGGAGGAGAGAAGGAACTGGAATTGGTAGAGGAGACAAAAGGGTCTTTAGCCTTTTTTGAAATGTTTTAAATGTTTACATATATTCATATATGACTTGTTTCATTAAAACTAATTTTCCAGAGTGAGTTACGTCGCCATCTGTCATCCTCCAGGCCATACAGGGGCCTTGGGCAGGAAAGAAGGTCTGGTTCACCCAGTAAGCCATTGGTTTGTTAGGAACAGGACAGAATTGGAGAGGGCCAGCTGGTGTAGCCCATTCAACTTGCTTTGGGAAACTGAGTCTCAGGATTCTGTCTCTTCGCTGCATGACCTAGAAGCTCTCCTGTCTCTCATTTTCCTTGTTTGTAACAGTGGACCAACACTCCTTGCTGTGGTTGCCTGACATGGTTGTTGGAACAGAGTTTTTTTTTTTTTTTGTATTTTTTTGTACAGTTTTCTGTCTTCTGGAACAGAGTTTTTATATATATTAATATAGAGTTGATATGTATTAATATAGAATATATATTATATATACAATTAGCATGCAGGGGAAAGGAAGAAAACAGGAAAGAGACAGGGAGCTGGGATGCAGACCTGGTGAATCACTGGTTGGAGGGGCAGTCTGGAGCTGAAATAGCCCATCAGAAATGCCCCAGTGGCTAAGCCTATAGATTCCCACCTCATAGGTATTTTTTGGATGGGACTGCCCCTGGAAAGGGGGTGTGGCCTTGGGCGAGGCTGCTCCGCAGCTGAGGCTGTCCTGAGCTGGGCAACAGCTGAATGCTGCTGCTGACCGCACAACACTGATGAGGATGTGGGCGGCACGTCTCTGTGCCTGCCACGTGACCTACTGTGTATTAAGCGCCATCTTTATATCCACTAGGCTAACCTTTTCCGAGATAGTTTTATCATTCTCTCTTTTCAAAAGAAAACGAAGGCACAGAGAAGCCAAGCCGGGGACACACAGCTAGCAAGAGCCAGAGCTGGAATTTGAACTGCAGCAGTTTGACCCGGCACTAGAGCTCCTCCTAACTGTGCCAATAGGAGCCGTTCGCTCAAACCGGGAACAGGTGTGATTTCTGTTTTCCAGGTAAAGAATCTAAACTGACAGAGGTTTGGTATTCTGCACAAGACCCCAACGTGGTTCCAAATGAAGGATGCCATCTCTTACCTAGGACCAGCCTGGTGCGGTAGCCCGGAAGGAAGGACCCGGTCTGCATGTGAGACCAAGTGGCCAGCAGCTCCTGTGGGAGTCTCATCAGCAGGTTGCTGGAGAGGTCGAGGAAGGTGAGGTTGCCCAGAAACCGCGCAGCCTCTGGCGGCACTGCCGAGAGACGGTTGGCCTGCAGGTCCAGCAGCCGCAGCTCAGGGGCGTCCCTGAGCGCCGCCCACGGGAAGGCAGCCAGGCGGTTCCCCGGCAGGCGCAGCTCGCGCAGGCGGCGCAGGCCCCGCAGCATTAAGGCGCTGAGCTCGCTGAGCGCGTTGTAAGGCAGCCACAGCTGCTCCAGGCGTCCCAGCGGCCTGAAGGCCTCCCCAGGCACCCTGCGGATGGCTGTCCGCTCCAGGCGAAGTCTGGAGGTGTCCAGTGGGACAGATGCTGGGGGCAGGGTCATTTCAGGGTCGTTGCACACCACCGTCCTGGTCACAGAAATGGGGAATATTTGAGCAAGGGTCCAGTCAGGTCAGAGATTCCCAACTTCCCCTACCTCCTTTCAAGAAACCTGGTGGTCTGCGTGCGACACAGACACAAACCCCGGGGTTCAAGCTCTCTTGAGCTCTGGAGATGGGCCAGGAACAAGCAGCATCCTATTTTCTTTGGGGGAGGGGGCAGAGGGAGGGTGGGGGTGACTGGGTCAGAGTTCTTGCTTTCAGAGCCTTTCACAAGGTCTCAGGAGGACCACATGGTCTCTGTCACTGGCCTAAAGGACCTCAAGCTTAAACTGCTATGTCCCATTACATCCCACACCACCTGCACTACACTAAGAATGACTAGTATTCATGAATCCTGAGATCATCGCATGCATTGGCCCATTGCAAATGTGTTAAAAAGTGTTTGATCATTAAATTATACCTCAATGTTTGTAACCACTTTGGCTTTCTTCATTTAATATGTATTTTATATATATATATATATATATATATATATATATATATATATATTTGCATATATACCTGTGATACACACACACACATATACACACACCAAGGGTATCAGAAAGGGAAACCATACACAGGGTGCCTCAACCCTTTCCCAACTCTGAAGGGAACACAAGACGCTTAAGGGTTTTAAGAGCTGGGACTTTGCACCCCCACATATGGATTCACATCTGTGTTCTTTGCTTGCTGGCTGTGCATCCTTGAGTATATGACACAATCTTTATTTTCCTCAGTTGCCCCATAATAATAGACTCCACATCACAGGGAGGTGTGGGGCTTTAAATGAGGTCATGTGTGTACCAAATCTTCATAACTGTCATGCATAGAACCTCAGTGCTATTGATCACTGTCATAAATTTCCACATCCCAGCACTGTGGGTAGATCTGCTCAGTCTCACCAGCTCCTTCCAATGCACCTTCTGCCCAAAGAGTGACATCTCTCTTGTTCTATTAAGTTTGGCACCAAAGCAGAGGATAGAGAGATAACAGGAAACAATCCTACCCTCAAGGAGCCTACAGTTCAGGGCTATGTTCTATGCTATCACAGAGAGCATAGCACATAAGGTGAAAAGGAAAAGTTTATCAAGAAGAGGAAACTTAGAGGCTGGGCAGGAGAGACCCAGCCTTTGTGCAGGCTCAGTTTCATCTGGAGAGTTTCTCTGTTCACATCGAGGAGAAGGTGTCATGTTTTGCTTTGTTGAGGGGGGTTGTTCTCTTGTGGAGTCACAACATGTTGCTCATTGGTGCCTTCCTGGGTAACACCTACACTCCACCACATTCATCAGCTTAACTCACATGCTCTACATACTCTGCTCCAAGTCGGCTGGGCTTGACTTGCTTTTTTGTTTTGTTTTTTGTCAACAGTGCTCACAAAAGGCACAGTTACTTTTCATCCATTGATATTCTTCAAATATACATGGAACCCCTACTGAGTGATGGGGGCTGTGAAGATCCAGAATAATATCAGCTTCATAGACCCTGTTCCCACATAGCTTATAATATAGCTAAGGAAGAAGGAGCATTGGACACAAAGATATTTTCAGTGATGGTAGAGGTTTGGGTGTTGCAAGGAGAGAGGTCTGAATATAGATAAGGAGGAAAGGAGTTCATGGAAAAACAAGTCTTGAAAGGGAGAGAAAATGGTCAAGGGAGGGATCAAAGAAACCAATAAAAGAGCCCAACACAGGCCAACGGTACTGAGGTGCACACTGGGCACAAATCACATGATGACACATCTGCCCAGGTACCCAGACTGTCCCCCCACCAGATAATGCCATTACCCATAGGAACACAAGCTCCGTTTGTGATTGCAGGAGTATAGAGCATGGGCAGGTCACAAGGACTAGACCCTCTAAAAGGCCCTATTTAGAGATGGGACTGAGGAAGGCATCTGAGGCAGAAGGAGCCTTAGTCTGACTGTACAATCTGTGACTGTGGCCATTAGGGACCTCAAGCCCCTTACAGCTTTTCATGGACTCATTCCCCTCATAGGATACTCTGTGCTCATGGGCTGGTGAACATCAGCTTTGGGACTGTCAGGCAGGTAGACTAATGATGAGAGCTCCAGCTTCAGAGGAGGGATGGCCACTGGCTGATATAAGGGGCCCTGGAAACTGCTTTTGGAATGTCATTTTCCATCCTAAAGCTAACCTGATACCAGCAGTCCTCCCCCGGTCCCTGTCCATGACAGTGTCATTGATGAGAAGAGCTCTGGAAATGGACCTGAATCTCGGCTTCAGCTCTCTGTGGGTGTCAGGGGAGGCTCTTCATCACCCTGGTCACACTGTTGTTGGCCACGGGCATTTTCCTGGCTTGCTCAGAGCTTAGCTCTGGCTTCCCTTTGGGAGAGGATCCTTTCTTCTGATAATCCACATGAATTGGAGCATGAGAGATTTGGGCCAAAAATGGAGATCTTTCTGTTCTTCAGACCATATGGGGTATCATTTCTTGGGGTTCCTCTCTCTTCTCCATCTGCCCTCATACCCAGTCAACTCGGCATCCATTGCCAGAATCACTGAGAGAGTCATACTGGTAATACTATTGCCCTAATCAGAAACCATCAGTATCTCCACAACATCCACCAAAGACAAGGGAGAGAAGGAGGACGGAATTCTAGAAGTTAGGAAAGTTGGTGGGAAAGGCCCTGAGCCAGGGGCTGAAATCCTTGAGCCAGATGGATGAGGCAGTGGTCATTAATGGATAAGCTGAATGCATCAGAGGAAAGATGTTTTAAAGACAATTGAAGATAAAGAGAATGAGCTATGGTAGAAAAGCAAGGGGCCACAAACTCCAGCATCCTGGGAATGTCCATGCAGGGGGAGGAGAAGAGGATGGAGGTGCTGTCAGAGCTCAGAAGGGATATGAGAAAAGTTAAAGAGAGGCTGAGGAGGGAGGGAAACTTGTCTGCAAAGGAATGGGCAGTCCTGGCCTTTCAGAGAGCCTCTAGAAAGGGGTCAAGTTGGAAGCTCCTGAGGGCTTTGCCAGAGGAGACCCAAAGTGGGAGAGCATAAGAAGGCAGGTGGTCCTTTCTGGGTGGGGTGGTAAAAATACCTGGGATGTGAGTGGGTACCCCTGGGAGGTGAGGTAAGAAAATGGGAGATGCCTGGGAAAGAAGAGGCTAAGTAGATATAGATAGGATGATGGGAAGGAAGGAAGGAAGGAAGGAAGGAAGGAAGGAAGGAAGGAAGGAAGGAAGGAAGGAAGGAAGGAAAGGGAGGGAGGGAGGGAGGGAGGGAGGGAGGGAGGAAGGAGTGAGTAAGGCAGGAATTTACTGGGCCCTTAAGAAGGTTCCTGTCCACCAGGATCCTGGAGGAAGATTCAGAAAGGATCTCTTGGAGCTGGCACACCTATGCCCCACTGCCACTCCCAAGTGTAAAGGTACCTGGTACCACCCAGGCAGAGCCATGTCCTGCTGGCTAGACAATAATTCAGTGCAGATCAGCCCCATAGGACCCCTGGGCCTCCAGTGCCAGGGAAGTGTCTCACCTGGCCACACTCTGTGGGCCCCGCATCCAATCCCCCCAACCCTGCCACGCAGGTACAGCTGTGGGGGCTGGGCTACCCATCCCACACACATGGTAGCATACCTGGCCTTGTTGCCATTGCCCAGGATGTGGAGGCTGCAGCTGCAGTGAGAGGGGCAAGAGCTCCAAGCTTGGGGGGGTCCCCCAAGGGCCAGGAGCCAGAGCATGCCCAATGCCACCCTCATGGCTCCTGGCTCCTCTGTAGCCCAGGCAGGGGCCTGTCCCTGGACTGCTCTGTCTTTCCTGCCCAGCAAGCCCAGCCACAGCCCACTGGCTCCTCAGCTCCCACACCCCCACCTCAGATAAACACAGACAAGCTGGGGATTAGAGAAGGAAGCTCCAGCCAGAGCACTCAGCGGCTTATTGCTCCCTGGAATCATCTAGTCCCGAGAGTGGGGGTGGGGAGTTCCCCTTCTGTAAAATAGTCGCAGGCCCCAAGAGGCCAGGGCCTGGCAAGGTGGGGCAGGCAGGTGGGCAGCCATCCCAGGGCAAGTAGCTTCTGGACCAGCTGTCTGGGTTGCCCACCTGCAAAGCCATCCCAGGCCAACCATGCTGTGGGCAGCAGAAACTCGCCAGGGTACGTGTGCATTTAGAGGAGATAAAGACAGAACCTAACCTCTAATAAGGGTTATCAGAAATTATTTTCTGTGATACTATTTCATAGTGAAAAAGCAATGAGATGAAGGCAGTGAAGGTACTAGAAAGAGCTCAAACTCCAGGGCCACACTGCCTGGGTTTAAATTCCAGCTCCTCTATTTATGGGGTGTGTGACCTTTGATAAGCCACATGGTTCCTCTTGGCCTCCGTGTCCTCATCTGTCAAAAGGAAATAATGTTACTTTACTCAGGG
>PVKM010049747.1:0-10801 GCA_004027735.1 Carollia perspicillata
AATTGATTACAAAGTTTGGTTGTAATCTAAGGTTCATCAGTAAACTAACTTAGTAATGGCTCTTAACAAATTACAGACTACACATCAAGGTAAGCATAATTGTCTTGAAAAGTTTATGATCAACTAAATAACCTTGAGGTGCTACACGTCCATCTCAAAAGAATTTCTCCCAAACAGTGGAGGCAGTAGTTATTTCTGCCTAAAGCTGGCCTTCGGGCTGGATACACACCACTGATTTCACAGCTCCAAACCAAACAGCTCACAACCTTCTCTTACAAAGCTTTGGCAACATTCAGGTTAGCACTGGGCTGGGCCTCCAGTCAACAGCAGTCCACCCCTGACCCAGGAAAAGTAGCCATCCTGAGCACCTCCCCTGAGCTAGAGCTGTTCCTGCACTCCATAGCAAAAGGAAATTATAATGGCTCCCCTGGTAACATTTAGGGATCCAAGAATGAATCCTACCTCTCTGGAAGACAGCCTTTTGCTTCTTCAACAGTGTTTGGTCCAATTAACGTTTTCCAGTGTTGTAAACCATTGTCTCTTAATAAAACAAGGGCTAGAGATGGACCACTGTTAGAAAAGGAAAAAAAAAAAAACAAGCTAACAAAAATATGACTCAGTAGCAAATTATACATAGATAATACAAGTGTATGTGTAAATAGACTATAAAATGTCAAAGTAAATCTTTTATCAAGAGTCTGAAATTAATTTCTGTTGTTGTATTCTTAAGAGCATATTTATAAAATGTTTGGATGAAAGCAGAAATGAAAGGAAAAGAAAGGTCTTGGTTCTAAGAGAGTGGTTTCTGTATAGTTCCCATACTCCTGCTGATTTATATACTCTGGCTGGATTTCTACATCAGCTTCTATTTCACTTACTCTTTTAGAAACCTGATAGATTCCTAGCACTGCATGCCTCTCTTAAAACTAGTGATCTTTAGGATTAC
Source organism: Carollia perspicillata (assembly GCA_004027735.1). Taxonomy (NCBI): domain Eukaryota; kingdom Metazoa; phylum Chordata; class Mammalia; order Chiroptera; family Phyllostomidae; genus Carollia; species Carollia perspicillata. The sequence goes on from PVKM010049747.1 coordinate 947, forward strand.
AAAAGTCCTTGAGAGTCAGTCAGTTCTGTTTGGACTTAATGATGTTGTACACCCTGAATTTCTGGCATTCAACTCAAGTAGACATATTGAGCAGAAAAAAAGGTTAAAAGAAGATTTAAATGATTCAAAAGTAAATCAGAGTGTGCATTCTACAGCTGAAATCTACTTTACCTGGTCATGTTTTCTATAAGATTTCCAAAATAATCTTCATTTTCATATTCCTTGCACAGTGTCTCTGCCTCTTCTTTTGATAATACTATTTGTCTCTGCATCAGTATGTTAAAGCCTTCAGCTTGAATAATATTCAAAACATCCTCTAAATAAAAAGTCACATTAGTTTTAAGTTGCTAGGTTATTTTTATACACACAATATAGAATGTATTATCATAGGGACATATAATGATTTTATCCTATTATGCAATTTAAAACTTGGCAAAAATAGCTCTCTATATTTTAATCTAAGGTGAACAATAGTCTTAACATACCAAATTATAATGCTATGTCCAATTTTTCATGACATAACATTCATACACGCACACATTGAAATATCTCATTAGCAAATATTTTCTATGCTATAAGCTTTGTTTCTAAGACTGGAATCAAGTCAGGGCTATCCTCTCTCATCATTCCTATTTGACATCATACTGGAAAACCTAGATAGTGACATAACTCAAGAAAAGGAAATAAGGGGTATACAGACTGGGAAGGAGAAAACAAAACTGTTTCTGTTCATTGTCAAAATAGACGACATCATTGTCTATGTAGAAAATCCCAATGAAACAACAACAAAATTCTTGAAACTAACAAGAAACTATTATAGGAAAGTTGCAAGTTATAATTAATATACAAAAGTTAATGACTTCCCTACATGCTAACAATGAACATTGGAATTTGAAATTTAAAAGAACACCATTTACATTAGTACACTGGTATTACAAATGTATTAAATGAAAAATATTTGCAAACCACATATACCAATTACATTAGTATTTCAAAAAATGAAATACATGAGTAGAAATCTATCAAAAAATATATAGGGCTTAAATGAGAAATACTAGAAATCTTTGGTGAAAAGTGTCAAAGATCTTAAATAATGGGAACATATTCATTGTCCATGGCTAGGAAGATTCAATGTTGTAAGGTTTTAATTCTTCCCAACTTGTTCTCTAAGTTCTGTACAATCCCAATAAAAATCCCAGCAAGTTACGTTATAGATATGGATATTGACAAACTGATTCTAAAGCTTATATAGCAAGGCAAAAACCCAGAGTAGCCAACTTAGTATTAAAAAAGAAAGGCAATGTTTAAGGACTGATACTACCCACTTCAAGACTGACTACAAAACTACACAGAGAGGGATAGGCAAAACAATAGACACATAGATCAACCAAACTGAATAGACAACCCGTACATATTCACACATGAATATGTCAACTGATCTATAACAAATAAGCAAAGGTGATACAGTGGAGCAATGATAGCTTTTCCACAGAAGGTGATAGAACAACTGGACATAAACATGCAAAAAAAAATCTAGACATACACCTTATACCTTTCACAAAAATTAACTCAAATGGATTATAACCTTAAATATAAAACACCATACTATAAACTTTCTAAAAGGTAACAGATGAGAAAATCTTGGTGATCTTGGGTTTGGCAAGGATATTTTAATTTAAACACTAAAAGAACAATCCAAAAAAAAACTCTGATAAGTTGAACTATATTAAAAATAAAAACTTTTCAGCGAAAGACACTATTTAAAACCACAGAATTAAAAACTTAGAAAAATATTTGCAAATACTACATACGAGTATATAAAGGGCATGGTCACAATATACAAACAACTAATAACAGTACAAACAATTCACTTAAGAAATGGGCAAAAATCTGAAGAGATATCTCAACAAAGAAGATGCAGAAATAGAAGTTACCATATGAAAAGATGTTCAGCATCACATGTCATTAGGGATTTGTAAATCAAGAGAACAGTGAGATGCCATTATATTCTTATTAAAATAGAAAAAATCTAAACAATGACCTGTACAGCAACAGGAACTCCCATTAATTGCTGTTTGAAATTGAAAATGCAACAGCCACTATGGAAGGCATTTGACAGTTTCTTACAAAACTAAACATAGTTTAACCATATGATCCAGTATTCATGCTCCTAGGTGAAATATTTACCCAGTTGAGGTGAAAACTTATGTCTACACATGTAAAACAATCATATATTAATGCCTATAGCAGCTTTATTCATAAAAACCAAAACAAAAAGCAACAAAGATGTCCTTTAATAGGTAACTGGATACATTTTGGTACAGCCATAAAGTGGAACATTATTCAGCAATAAAAAGAAATGAGCTAACAGGTCACAAAAAGACACGGGGGAACTGAAATGCATATTAAGTAGCTTTTTAACTGGATGTAGTCCCACTTGTTTATTCTTTCCTTTATATCCCTTGCTCTAGGGGGTATATTGGTGAAAATATTGCTGCATGGAATATCTGAAATTTTCCTGCCAATGTTCTCCTCTAAAACTTTTATGGTGTTGTGACTTATATTTAAGTCTTTTATCCATCTTGAATTTATTTTTGTGTATGGTGTAAGTTGGTGGTCAAGTTTCATTTTTTCGTATGTAACTGTCCAGATCTCCAAAAGGGAACCAACCATATGGGAAAATATATTGGCCAAAGATACCTCAGACAAGGGTTTGATCTGCAAAACATGTAAGGAACTCACAGGACTCCACACCAGGAAGACAAACAATCCAATTAAAAAATGGGCAAAGGACATGAATAGACATTTCTCCAAGGAAGACATGCAGAGGGCCCAGAGACATGAAAGGATGCTCAGCATCAGTAGCCACCAGAGAGATACAAATGAAAACACAATAAGATACCACTTCACACCTGTGAGAATGGCCAAAATAAACAAATCAACAAACAACAAGTGCTGGAGAGGATGTAGAGAAAAGGGAACCCTAGTGTACTATTGGTGGGAATGCAGACTGGTGCAGCCACTGTGGAAAATAGTATGGAATTTCCTCAGAAAACTAAAAATAAAACTGCCTTTTGATCCAACAACTCCACTGCTGGGATTATACCCTAAGAGCCCTGAAACACCAATTTGAAAGAACCTATGCACCCCAGTGTTCATTGTAGCACTATTGACAATTGCCAAGTGCTGAAAACAGGCTAAGTGCCCATCAGTGAATGGGTGTATAAAAAACCATGCTATGTTTACAAGATGGAATATTACACAGCAGAAGGAACTAAGGAACTCCTATCCTTCCTGACAGCATGAATGATACTGGAGAGTATTTTGCTAAGTGAAATAAACCAGGTGGTGAAAGACAAATACCATATGATCTCACCTATAAGTGAAACCTAATCAACAAAACAAACAAATGAGCAAAATAGAACCAGAGACATAGAAATAAAGAAGAAACTGACAGTAACCAGAGGGGGGGGGAGGGGATAATGAGAGAAAGAAGTGGACGGTTCAGGTCAAGTAACATGTATAAAGGACCCAAGGACAAAGACATCAGGGGTTGGGGGAAGGATTGAATGTGGGAGGTGGGAGGGTGGGTAAGACAGAGGGGAGTAATGAGGGGAAAATGGGGACAAGTACAATTGAACAATAAAAATAAATTCTACTTACTTATCCTAAAAAAATATACATATTAAGTAAAAAAAATTAGTCTGCAAAGGCTACGTACTGTGTGATTCCAACTCTTTGACATTCTGAAAAAGGCAAAAGTATAGAGACAGCAAAAAGATTAGTGGGTGCCTGGGGTTGGGGGAGGATGGGAGGAATGAATAGAAGATTCTATTTTGTATGATACTGTAAAGAAGACACATGACATTATGCATTTGTAAAAACCCACAGAAGTTACAAAATAAGGAACTTTAATGTAAACTATGAACTTCAGTCATTAACAATGTATCAATATCAGTTCATTAATTGGAAAAATATATCATGGAAATATGTTAATAGGAGAAACTGTTAAGCAGGGATGTGGGAACTCTGTACTATCGTAATTTTTCTATAAAGCTATAAGTGTAATTTATAAAAATCTATCCATTTAACAAGCAAGTAAATATTAAGAAAGATTTTGAAGGAAAACAAAACATTCCAAAGAACAACACTCTAGGCCCAGATAGTTAAACTAGTAAATTCTGATAAATATTTAAGAAAGATATATTAATTATCCACGGTCTCTTCCAGAAAGTAGGAGTAACAACTCACCTCATTCTATAAGGCCTGCATTACAAGAAAACAACAAATAACCCCCATGAATATAAGCACAAAAGTCCTCAACGAAATATTTAAATACCAAGTCCAGAAGTACGTAAAAAAAAAAAAATACAACAACCAAATGTGGTTTATTTGGAGAATGCAAAGCTGCTTCAACATTAAAAAATCACAGTAATTGCCATATTATCAAACTCAAAGAAAAAAATTATATCAGTAGATACAGAAAAAATATTTGAGGAAATACAACATTCATTCATGAAAAAAATTCCAGAACTTGGAATAAGTGGAAATTTCTTTAATTTGATAAAAATATATAGCAATGCCATAATGCTTAATGGTAAAAATTGAATGCTTTCACTCCAAGGTCAGGAACAAGGCAAGCCTGTCTGTTCTCACCTCTCCCAGTCAACATCAATCAGGAAGTTCTAGCTAGTCAGAACAATGAAGCAAGCCAAAGAAATAAAGGTATACAGATTGGAAAGGAAAAGTTGTAACTATCTCGATTTGCAATGACATTATTGTCTACATCAGTGGCTCTGGGCCAAAGATTTCTGTCCCCCAAGAGTCCACGTGACCACATCATTTTTTTGTTGTTGGGGACGATGGGTGAATGCTACTGGCATCTACTCAGTTGAGACCAAGGGTGTTGTAAACATTTTACAATGCACTTGACACAGCCTCCCCCAACCAAGAATTATCTAGCCCCAAATGTAAGTAGGTCTGAGATTAAGAAATTCTGGTCTCCATATATGGAAATTCCCAAGGAGACCACATCAAAGCTTCTAAAACTGAGTTCAGCAAGTCATACAGGGTCAATATAAAAATATTACAGTACTTTCACACACTAGCTATGAAAAAGAGTTAATAGTGTGAATTGATGGTTGTGCTCTCATCCTGCCACCATGTTCTCTCTGCTATGTGAATACAGAATTAGAAAATGACTAGAAGTTTTTAAGTGTAAGCACTGTATTTATGTTTTCTCATTTACATCTGGATTTTCTTAACTTACTTTTCAATTAAAGTTTGCATTCAGTATGATTCTGTATTAGGAGAAATAGACCTGATAAAGCATTTTTTTCAAATCACACTATTAATAAGGGGTTGACCTTAGGTTTGAATTAAGGCATTTCAGACATGAAAGCTTCCAATCTTTATTATGTAATAATTCCTGCCACATCAAAATGTACTCTAACAAATTCATAGGTTAGAAAATACTTTGTAAACTCTTGAACTACAGAAATGTTTTATTATTTACTATTGAGAAATTATTAAATTAATATTATCTAAATTTCTTACTTTAGGATTTTTTTTAAATTCTAAAATAATATATGTTAATGTAATTACACTAGGGTTTATTCAAATCTATGTGTGAAATACTTTAACAATTTACACCTTATCTCTTACCTCCCTTTTCTCGAAAGAGATCTGGTCGAAGTAATGCCAGTGTCTTTTCTAACTTTCCACTTGTCATACTTTTAAAATCAGGAAAGAAGATATCAATAAACTTATTAACATGATCTACATTATCTTCAACATCACAGAACTGAGATATATCTTGTCTTTCCAGATATTCTTGTAAACTGTTGAAATCAAAACATAATTTAATATTATAAACTGAAGTTTAATAACCATACCAGGAAGTTAAAACCAATAATATGTTCACAAATAATTTGGGGTTTAGTAAAACAAATAAAAATATAATTTCACATAAAGATAAGTTGCATCTGTCACATCAAAGGATAATACATATAATTTGACTTTTTATTGAACCAATCCACAGATCAAATAAAATCTGTATATTTGACTTCATGAGAAGATAAAAAAGACCAAAATAAAATGTTTAACTTTTTTTCTTTTCTCTCTGTAAAAATTTTCAGATGGTTTCTATTTTTCTTTTATTATTTTGTCTTTGAATCAAGAGTTATTAAGGAGCACATTTCATATTGTCAAATAAGTAAGACATTTTGGTCATTTTTTAATTGTTTATTTCCCATGTAATTGGATTGTAAACAGAAAATGCGTGTGGTGAAATCTTAATTTTAAAAAAATGTCGACATCTGTCAGAGGGAAGGGGGGTTGGGGACTAGAAAAAAGAAGGTGAAGGGATTAAGCAAAACTACAACGGGGTGGTGATAACGAGAGGGAAAGGGATGGGGTAGAGGGAGGTAGGCAAAGCGGGGACAAGTGGAGATGGAGACTTTGCTCTGGGGGACGGGCACACGATGCAGTGTGCAGATGAATTTGGTTGAGTTGTGCACCTAAAAACTATAGCTTTGTGAACCAATGTCAGTCCAGTAAATTTTAAAAAGCCTGTTATGGTTTTCTTTGTAAACAAAGAAAATTTTATTTGTAAGTATATTTATATTTCATATATTATAGATTATATATAACTATTAAATGTACATTTCCACTCATATATATCCTTATTTATCTTTGCCTGCTTTGTACTGAAATTTTTTACCAAGGTATTTTTGTCTACTCCTTATTTTTCTAATACTTTCATTTTTGTATTTTTAACTGTTACATTGTTTGGGGCATTTTGACTACTATATCTTCTTCATAAATGTTGCCTATTGCATCATGTTTTTTTTTAAATCGAGTTCAACACTTTTAATGTTCAATTCTAATACATTATTTTTCCTGGCTTTTTGGTTTTTTGCCATCCCTTTAGTTTTCTTTTTATTTGTGTGTTTTTTCTAAACAATATGAGTGCCGTTTTTAGAACTTTATTTTGAAATGACAGAAAGTTTCAAGACTAGGATAATGAACTCTAAATTCACCAAAACCGTCAACATTTTGTCACATGCTGGTATCTCATACACAGTCCTCATTCGGATTTCATCAATTTTATAATAAGGTCTTATCTATAGTAATTTTTTCCTAGTCTGGGATTACACTTGCATGTAGTTGTCCTATCTCCCTAATCTCTCTTAATCTCCAGTGCCTCAGCTTTTTTCATCTTTCGAAACAGTGGTATTTTGGAGTCTAAGCCAGTTGTTCTGTACACTGCTCCTCATTTTGAATGGTTTCAAAGTCTTGGATGGCCCAGTAGTTTCCTATTTCATTCAGGTATGGACCTTTGGCAGTAACACTGCATAAATTGTGCTGTGTTCTTCTTGGTATATCACAACAGGAGTACACTATGCCAGGTTTCCTTATGACTGGTGATATTAATATGGTTAAAGTGGTACCCCCTAGTTTTCTCCACTGAAAAGTTACAATTTCTAGTTTGTGAATAGTAAGATATCTTTGAGGACACTCTTTGAAACTATATATTTTTCACACAATGGTTTTAGTACCCACTGATGATTCTTTTCTGCATCAATCATTTACTTAATGATTTTAATTTAGTTTTTTACCTTGGCTTCATAATCTCTGTATTTAATGGGATAATTAACCTTTCCATAATTAGCAAAATAACCATATACTTGACTATGTTCCCTCCATCTTATTTTATATGTACTATTTACTTTAAATGGTATTGTCATTTTTCCATGTTTTTCCCCTTGTTAATGTAGCAATTATATTATACTAACCCACCACACCAATGTGTGCTAATTTTTGCCATCTTTTACCTGCTTCCATAAACACATATATGCCAAATATTTCTTGCATTCTGGCACACTATTTCTCTAAATTACACTCCATTCATCCCCTTTCTGCAAATTCAAATAAGAACCTTAAAATACTTCCATTACCTCATTCATCTCATCTCTCCTCTCTCCTGTCTGGGATTTTTTAACCATTTTGCCACACATACTAGGTAACTCCTAGGTGTGTTAAGATAATTTAGGATCTATCAGAGTTCTCTTTTGTTCAAAGCGTCCTTCATTAGCTATTATATTATAACCCAGAATTATCTAATGTGTGTGTGTGTTATGTGGGGTGGGGGTTGTCTGTGTTAATAAATTCCAAGTTTCACTGGTAACGACTGTTTCCCTTCTTTTATTATCCTCATATCAAGGTGTCATTTTTTTATTTTTGACTTTGTTGAGTCCTTCCTCAAACATTTTCCATGGACAGATTACATAGGTGATATATTCCTAAGCATTCCTTGAACATCTTCTTTTGCTGCACCAGGTAAGTGGCATCTTGGCTTCATTAAGAATGTAGGAGTTGGCTCTGGCAAGATAGCTCAGTTGGTTGGAACATCATTCTGCACATCCTCTGCACCAGAAGGCTGTGGTTTTGAGTCCTGGTTAGGGTACATACCTAGGTTGTGGGTTTGACCCCCAGTTGGGGCACATACAGGAGGCAACCAATCAATGTTTCTCCCTTGCACTGATATTTCTTTCTATTTTCCTTTTTCTCCCTATGCAATCAATTAAAAACCATATTCTTGGGTGAGGATTTAAAAAAAAAAAGAATGCAGGTGTTGGAGTCTTTTTCTCTTAGTAGTCCAATAGCAAGTCTTAGTAGCCTGATAACAAGTCCTACTGCAGTCAGAGATTTTTCCTTTGTAAGTAACTCAGTTGCTGCCAACAATGGAGTTGGTGGAAGGGGTGACCTGTGGGTTGTGTTGTCTGTAGGGAAATTTTAAGCCAATAGTAAAACCAACTAAAAGCTGAGTTGCTTTATTATCACCATGCACCAGCAATTCTAAACAATGTTGGTGATCAACTACTCTTTCTTGAAAAAAATATTTTGTTTATCTACATGCTAAACAATTCCTGTGGTAAGTGCTGAATTTTCTAAATATATTGTATAATTAGGCTTCAAGTTAGTTATCTTTAATAAACAGTGTACTTGACATTGTACTCTGCATGAAAGAATCAATCCTAAAATAACAAAGCTATTGGCAGTATTTGAATTTGTGGAATTTATTGTGAAACAGGAATTTTATGTATCTCTGTTTATTAAACATCAATATACAAGGTCTTTATGAAAAAGTCCAGCCATTGTTAATATAATGAGAACAATTTGCACAACATCAATGTAACCTAGTAGCCAAGGAGAGTGGACTGGAATGTGCATGTGTGAACAATGACAACTTTGCTGTACTAGTCAGTGGGGGCAGTAGACATCATTGAGTCAGCCTTTGTACTGTGTGGCCAGCATATTCAAAATGACTGAGCAAGTAGAGCAAATGAATCTGCATCAAATTTTGTGTTAAGCTTGTACATTCCTCTGCAGAAACTATTCAGATGATTCAGGAGGATTTGGGGGACAATGCAATAAGTGCAGCACCAATACAAGTGTGGCACAAATGCTTCAAAGATGGTCAAGAGTCTGTTGAAAGTGATCCAAGTTCTGTAAGGCCTGCCACAAGCAGAACACCTGAGAATGTTGAACATCATGGGCTGCGATCAACAAAGATCAGCAACTGACAGGGTGAGAAGTAGAAGCTGATCTGGGGATTCCAAAAACTACTGTGTCTGAGATTTTGATGCAGGATCTTGGCATGAAATGTGTCATGGCAAAATGTGTTTCACAGCTTCTGCTACCAGAGCAGAAGAAACATCATGCTGCAATTGCTAATGATGATTCAAACCATTAACAATGAACCCAATTTCTTCAAGGTCATAACCAGGAGATGAATCATGGGTCTATGGCTCTGATCCGGAAATGAAGGCCCAGTCATCCCATGGAAATTAC
>PVKM010049748.1:0-10883 GCA_004027735.1 Carollia perspicillata
ATTAGCAGTCCCCAGAAAGACTTAACTCAGTGGGGGAGCTGAACTACCCTGAATAGATTTTGAGACTGCCTACCACCGAGGATAGCAAAGAACAAGAAGGTATGTGAGTTGCCCCTAATTATTGCACCTCCAGAATGGCACGGCTGGTGGATTGAAGGCACCAGCCTGGCACAGATGGGCGGTGAGGGCCTAGCAACAAATGGAGGAACTTGGCTGGAGGCTGGACAACTGTGAATTGTGGCCCAAACCTGCTCCCCATTCTCACAAAACCATAGCAAGGGAGAAAAGTGAATTCCCACCTCCCTCAGCCTGCAGCAGCCACATAGACCAGCAGAACTTGCATGGCTGCTTTAAAGTCAGCAGGAGGCTTTTCTTTATTTATTTTTCTACTATTTTTTCCCCACATGAGGCAATAAGACCTGGAGCTGTGAAAGGACCAGAGTCAGACCCAAAGAGGGATCACAAGGCTAATCCTACCAACAAGACCCTGATACAAATTTCACTTTGCTATTACAGAGAACTTACATGCTATTGTTTACTTTTATTATTTTTTTCATTATTTTTACTTCTTTTATTTTATTAATATTTTTTCATTTCTCTTCTTTCTGTTTAGTTTTCTTCATTTTATTTGTTTAATTGTATTGTTTGATGGGTTTTCCTTGTTCTCTCTTTCACAGTGTATTTTAATTGTCCTTCTTTCTCTTCACTTGTGTTCTAATAGCACACCACACTAGGTGGTGTACTTCCCTTTCCTGTTATTCAAATCATATACTTTCTGTCATATGATCTGTGTTCCAGTATTATTGTAAATAATTGTTATTCCATACAATTGTAAATACTACACGGTATGCCTCCTGGATCTTAACACATATCACTATCTTCTGGAATGTTATTACTGTTGTAGTTAACTCTATTGTCTCACATGCTATTCATATTTTCTACCCTTTATTCTTATTATATCTCATAGTCTGACCTCCCACAAGCTCTCTGTTTTCTGAATTTAACTCATAATCCTTCCCTTCTCTAACAAGAGTCTTATCTCTTTTCTACCCTTTCTAAAAATGACCAGTTGGGTGAAATATCATGGTTAACAATATACTTATCCAAAGGATCTCCTATCTCTTCTCTACAGGTTGGTACTTTAAATACCATAGAATATACTACTGCTGTCTTAATCTATTTCACTTGCTCCCTCCAACTAATCGCATAAAAGAGTAGATGGGAGCTGTGAACACCCATATACCTGCTGGAAGAGAAAACCACCGAACAAAGGAACCAACAACAGATAATAAAGAAAGATGGCAGGTGAATGAGTGAAAACCACACTAACCTCCACCCAGGACCAATCTGGAATTACAACTAAATGGTGGAAAAATTATCCAGAACAAAGAATTGAACATTAGTGAGAGAGAAGCCACATAACCTCAGACAGACAGAGGAACCAGCTTTGACACAACCTAACCGCACCTGCACAATGGCATACAAGATGTGATGGGAGGAGTGACCCTCAGTAAACCAGCTGGAGGGAAGAACCCACCAAAGAAAGACCCAACAACAATCAAAACCTGAAGACATACAGAGAGCCAACATAAATGACAGCGCAAACCACCAAGTTCAAGAGATTAAGGAGACTGTACCACTGACTCTCACAGATCTCTTACCATAGAAGTTACATCAGAAACACAGGGAGTCAGAACAGATCAATTTAAGAAGAGGCTAACAAGAAGGGTCTCAAACAATGGGAAGACAAAGAAACAAACACCAAAGGAACTGAAAGAGAAAGCCTCAGGAAAAAATGCTAAATGAAATAAAGGCAAGTCAATTTTCAAATATTGATTCAAAGGAAAGATTATAAGGAAGCTCAAAGGGCTCACTGAGAATTACCAAAAGCTACAGAAAAACTATGATTAACTCATTGAAAACTATATCAACATAAAAAAGGAAATAGAAACATCAACAAGGGCCAAGGGGAAATGAAGAATACAATTTCTGAATTGAAGAACACAGTAGAAGGAATCAAAAGCAGACTAGATGAAGCAAGAGGGTTGCATCAGTGAGCTGGAGGACAAGGTAGAAAAAGAACACCCAGAAAGAGCAAGAAAAGGAAAAAAGACTCAGAAAAAATGAAGAGGTGTTACAGGAACTGCAAGACAACATGAAACATAATAATATTCATATAATATGGATACCAGAAGGAGAATCAGAGTAAGAGATGTAAAGCCTGTTTGAAAAAGTAATGATGGAAAACTTCCTAAATTTTGATGAGAGAAAAATAATATAGATCCAGGAAACACAGAGAGTCCCAATCAAGAGGAACCAAATGAGGCTCATTTCAAGACACATCACAATTAAAATGGCAAAATTCCAAGACAAAGAGAGAATCCTAAAGGCAGCAAGGGAGAAACAGGAAGTAACATATAAGGGAGCCCCAACAAGGCTAGCAGCTGACTTCTCAATGGAAACACTCCAAGCCAGAAGGGAATGGCAAGAAATATTCCAAGTAATGAAAACCAGAGGCTGGCAACTGAGAAAACTCTAGACATCAAGGCTCTCAGTTAAAATGGAAGGTGAAATAAGGAGCTTCCCAGACAGAAGAAGGCTAAAAGAATACACCTCCGCCAGAGCAGCAGTGCAAGAGATGCTAAAAGGTCTACACTAAGAACAGGAAGAAAAACAGTGAGAGAGAGAGGAACACAGATACAAAGGAAGAAAAATAGCAATGAATAAGCACCATAGATAATAAGCTTAAATGTAAATAGATTAAAAATCCAATCAAATGACAGAATAGCTGAATGGATAAGAAATCATGACCCACACATATGGTGCTGCAGCAGACCCCCTGCAGAGCAAAAACCCTACACAGATTGAAAGTGAAGGGCTGGAAAAAGTATTCCAAGCAAATGGACAGGAAAAAAGAGCCAAGGTAGCAATATTCATGTCAGACAAAATAGCCTTCCAAACGAGGGCCATAAAAAGAGACCCAGAAGGTCACTTCATAATATTCTAGGGAAGAATCCATCAAGAAGACATAAACATTATAAATATATGTATGCCCAACATAGGAGCACCCAAATATATGAGGAAAATCTTGGAGGATTTCAAGAAAGATAATGGTAGCAACACAATTATAGTAGGGGGTTTTAACACCTTACTGTAAAAAAATAATAGATGTTCCAAACAAAGTATCAACAAAGATATTGCAGCATTAAACAATGTCCTAGATCAAATGGATTTAAACTGATATATTTCCATCTATACAGAACCTTTCATCCAAAAGAAGTGAAATACACATTCTTTTTGAATGCTCATGAAACATTTTTAAAGATAGACCACATGATAGGACACAAAACGAACTTCAACAAATTCAAGAAAATTGAAATCTTATCAAGTATTTTCTCTGACAACAGGGGGCTGAAACCAACCTCAAGGAAAAAAACTAAAAACTCAAACTCATAGAAATTTAAAAGCATGCTATTAAACAATAAATGAGTCAAGAATGAGATCAAAAAAGAAATCAAAAAGTTTCTGGAAACAAATGAAAATTAACTCAAAACAATCCAAAACTTATGGGACACAGTAAAGGAAGTCCTAAGAGGGAAGTTCAGAGCAATGTAGGCCTACCTAAAAAAGATAGAAACATTTCAAATAAACAACATCACCCTACACCTACAAGAACTGGAGGAACAACAGCAAAGTCAGCCCAGAGCAAGCAGAAGGAGAGAAATACCCAAGTTCTGAGCAGAATTAAATGACATGGAGACTAGAAGAATAATTCTAATGATCAATAAATCCAGGAGCTACTTGTTTGAAGAGATAAACAAAATTAACAAGCTTTTAAGGAGGCTCATCAAGAAAAAAAGGAAGAAGACCCAGACACAACACCCTTTATAATAAAAACACTCAGCAAAGTGGGAATAGAGGGAGCATTCCTCAATATAATAAAGGATATACGTTAGAGACCTACAACCAACATCATACTCAATGGACAAAAACTTAGAGCTTTCCACTAAGATCAGAAAAAAGACAAGATTGTCTAATTTCACCATTTTTATTCAATATAGTATTGGAAGTCCTAGCCACAGCAATAAGATAAGAAAAAGAAATAAAAGGCATCCAAATTGGAAAGGAGGAAGCAAAACTGTCATTGTTTGTAGATGACATGAAACTGTAAATAAAAACCCTATAGACTCCACCAAAAAGCTACTCAACTTAATAAGTGAATTTGGTAAAACAGCAGGATACAAAGTCAATATTCAGAAATGAAAGGCAATTTTGTACACCAATAATGAAATATCATAAACAGAAATCAGGAAAAAATCTCATTTGATATAGCAACAAGAAAAATAAAGTACCTAGGAATAAACCTAACCAAGGAGGTAAAAGACCTTTACTCAGAAAACTACACAACACTGAAGAAAGAAATTGAAGATAACACAAACAAATGGAAGCATGTATCATGCTCATGCATGGAAGAATTAACATCATCAAAATGTCCATACTACCCAAAGCAATTGATCAATTCAATGCAATCCTTATTAAGTACCAATGATATACATTGTAGATATAGAAAAAACATTTCAAAAATTTATATGGAAACATAAATAACCCTGAATAGCTGCAGCAATTTTGAGAAAGAAGAACAAAGTAAGAGAGATCACAATACCTGATACCAAACTGTATTACAAGGCCACTGTAATCAAAACAGACTGGTACTGGTATAAGAATAGACACATAGACCAATGGAGCAGAATAGAGAACCCAGAAATAAACCCAAGTCTCTATGGTCAATTAATATTTTACAAAGGTGGCAGAAGCATAAAATGCATAAAGCATAAAAAAGCATAAAGTAAAAATAGCCCCTTCAACAAATGGTGTTGGGAGAGCTAGACAGCTACATTCCAAAAAATATAAAACTTGATCACCAAATTATACTATATACAAAAATAAACTGAAAATGGATAAATGACTTAAATATGTCACAACACCATAAAAGTCCTAGAGAAAAATTTAGGCAGGATAATATTAGATATTCCATACAGCAATATTTTCACTGATATGTCCCCTAGAGCAAGAGGCATAAAGGAAATAATAAAAAATGGGATTCATCAAAATGAAAAGCTTCTGTATGACTAAAGAAAACAACATTAAAATGAAAAGAGAACCAACTGTATGGGAAAACATATTTGCTAATGATACCTCAGACAAGGGTTTGATGTCCAAAATACATAATGAACTCACAGGAGTCCACTCCAGGAAAACAAAAAAACCAAATTAAAAAATGGGCAAAAGGTCTGAACAGACACTTCTCCAAGGAGAACATATAGAAGACCCGGAGACATATGAAAAGATGCTCAGTATTGCTAGCTATCAGAGAGATGCAAATTAAAACCACACTGAGATACCATTTCACACCAGTGCGAATGGCCATCATAAACAAAGCAACAAACAACAAGTGTTGCAGAGGATGTGGAGAAAAGGTGACCCTAGTGCACTGTTGGTGGGATTATAGACCTGTACAGCCACTGTGGAAAACAGTATGGAATTTCCTCAGAAAAGTAAAAATGGAACTGCCTTTTGACCCAGTAATTCCCATACTGGGATTATACCCTAAGGACCCTGAAACACCAATCAATAAAAATCTATGCACCTCAATGTTCATAGCAGCACAATTTACAATAGTCAAGTGCTGGAAGCAACCTAGGTGTCCACTGGCAAATGAATGGGACAAAAATCTATGGTACATTTGCAGAATGGAATACTAGGCAGCAGATAGAAAGAAGGAGCTCCCACCCTTTGCAACAGCATGGATGGAACTGGAGAGCATTATGCTAAGTGAAGTAAGCCAGGCAGTGAAAGACAAATATCGCATGATCTCACCTTTAAGTGGAACCTAATAAGGAAAACAAACAAGCATACTAAATACAACCAGAGACACTGAAATTAAGAACACTTTGTGAGAACCAGAGGGGGTGTTGGAGGGGACATTTGAGGGCTAAAAATGGGAAGGATTTTCAGGAACAGCTAAACATGGGAAGGGCTTTTATGGACAAAACCAAGGGTGGGGCAGAATCAAGGGACGGAGGTGGAGGTGGTTTTGGTGGGAGGATTAGCGGAGGGAAAATGCAGACAATTGTACTTGAACAACAAAATAAAAAAAAATAAATATACTAACTAAGTCACCTACGGTTCATTAGGTCATAAGTGATTAAGATTCCAATCCATCTCTGTTTATATCTCCAAATTCTACTGCTCATGTCTGAGCAATTGCTCTGTCATGTATTTTATGCTAAACAAAAAGGTTGAAGAAATTCAAACTTAATAACAAATATTTCATGTTTATTAGTCAGCACTAAAGAAGCTGAGCTGTGGTAACAGACCAATCCCATAATCTCTGACTTAACAAAAGGCACAAAATATAATGCAAGACAAGCAACTTTCCTAGAGTACTCTATTTCATACTTTTACATATATATTTTATGGATACATTTTAAGCATATATTGCATACTTTTACCTTGCAGCTCTACCATGTAGTGTAAATCCCATGCCAATGGAGGAGAAACCTGCAGACCTTGCACTGCCTCTTCAGTGCTTCACTTCCCAAGACCAACATCAGTTCTTCTCTGAGTCCTTTGGTCGCTACTAGGTACCTGATTCTGCTCAGAAGCAGGTAGGTTGGATTGTTTGTGGAAGTCACATGGATATTCCATGAACAGCAACTGTCTCTACCATGTAACTCTCATCATGATTTCTAAATAAGAAGAGACTTATACACTGGGCATTGCAAATATGTTTTGGTAGATATTTTCAAGTTCTTTGCTCTAGCTTTTGGGATGTAAATATCTGCTCATTGAATCTACAATGTTTTACTTTAAATCATAGATGCAAACACAAGGCCTGCAGGTCCAATCCAGCCCTCCACTTTATTTTATCTGGCCCAGCATCTTGTTTCTACCCAGTGGCAGCATCGAGCTCTCACTTAACTGTTAAGGAATAGTTACATTTATACAGTTTTAAATTACATCTGGCCCTTTGAAGGCAACATGGGGCTGATGTGGCCCCGGTGAAAATGAGTTTGACACTCCTGCTCTAAATGGTAGCTAAGATTAGTCATGTGTTAGATATCAGTATGGTTGGCTACAAGACAATAACTTTAATAAAGTTACAACGGAGTAGCAAGAAATGGGTTGGAACATTTATGGTGCCTTGCTGCCAAGACAACATTAGCATTTCTTGCTAAATATCGTAGCTACTATTTTATCTCAACAGATTTTATGAGAAAATATAAAATTTAACTGCCAGCCAGGTTGCAGATGACATATTTGGACCTTCCTGTACATCCTCTGCACATGATATCCTGTTCATGTCCTCACTTTCTGACCACGCACAGTGGACCAAAGAGACAGTGGATCCAAAGGGCATGTATATCAGGGGCAACAACTTGTGTGAGGGGGATATTTCCCCTTCATCCTTGTCTATTTCACTCAAACTCAGATCCCAGATTTTAGAGTAGGAAAGTTTCTGTATCCATAAATTCACTGCCCCTAGTTTCGTTTGTGGTTTGTTTACTCTGGGAACCCATGAAGCTTCTAGGACTTTCTAAAGTGCAGTATTGCACAGTTCCATCTACTGCTACTGTTATAGGCATGCTGCAATGTGGATTATACTTCCTTGATTTAAAAACAAACTCACTTTGCCTGGATGTAATCTCTTGGCATAAATTATTTTAGAAAGCCACAGCATTGAGGGAAAGTCAATATCTAGTAAACACTGACTCCTCCACTTAATCATAAAATGGAAAAATAATAAAAATACAGACGAATTAGGAAAAATCAGAGCATCTTTATGAAATGGTTTGAAGTGACCAAATATTTGATGTTTTTTTCTGTTTAGAGGAGTCTCTTAAATTATTCCATGTGATTAAGAGAGATTTTCCTAGAAAGTACCCCTATTTCTAGAGCTTGAGAAAAGAGTTCAGAAAACAATATTTCCCTAATGGAAAAATCATTCTGGTGCTTTCACTCTTCTCTTTTGAAAATTTACATCCTTGAAAACATTATCCAGAGATTTTTCCTCTCTGCCCAATCCTGCAGCCTAAGTGGGTGACGACAGCCCTAATGAACAGATGAAAGGAGACTGAAATATCCTTTGAAATTTTAGCAAACTGCTGGGCCAAAACTTAGTATCAACTGACATGCAAATTACTTGATCCAATCCATATCTCATCAGTATGTTCACTGATGGAAGAGAATCCAATGTACCAGGAAATTTTTAATCATTTCTTTTTGACCAATATTCATCCAAGAAGGAGATAAATTAAGAAAAAGACAAAAAAACCCTGCTTTCTCCAGTATCTGTTGCTCCTTCCCCTTCTCCATTTGGGAACTCAAAACATGTATATTCTACTTCCTTCCCAACATATAATGAATGCATCTTGTGAATGGTTGCCATGGAGAAATCATGACCAGTAAAGAATAGTCACTACAGAAAGTGGCATTCAACTTGTCAGCAGAAATGCTGCAGCAGCCCCACAGTGATCATAATTTCTGTCCTCACTAATTGAAATACAACACAATTCTGCCACTCTCCAGAAAAGGCTCTGTCCTTTGGTGGGTGTGCCTGGCTTTCCAGATCTGTGTCTCAACTATCTGAATGTAAATCAAAGCACATTTCAAAAATATGTGTGGTATCATGCTTAATAGAGTCCTGATGGCAATCTTCTTTAAATTTTTTAAATTTTATTTTAACTGTTGTTCAAGTACTTTTCTGTCTTTTACTTCATTCCAGCCCACCACCAGCCTTCCCCACCTCCCTCCATTTCCACATCCCCCTAGTTTTTGTCCATGTGTCCTTCATACTTGTTCCTGTATTCCCTTCCCCTTTTCCCCTGAAATTCCCTCCCCTCTCCCCTCTGGTCACTGTCAGCCTGTTCTCTATTTCAGTGTCTTTGGTTATATTTTGCTTGTTTGTTTGTTTTGTTCTTTAGGTTCCTGTTAAAGGTGAGATTATATGGTATTTGTCTTTCACGGCCTGGTTTATTTCACTTAGCTAATGGCAATCTTTTGTTTAAAGCCTTTTTGCCAGTTAAAATGGGGTTCCAATGTACTTATTTTCTTACAGCAGCATAAAGGTGTAGAATTCCAACCTCTGACCTTTCCCAATGTGAAGTAAACACAGGTCCATCATCACATTATGCCTTAGCTGTACTTTCTCTCATTCTTGAAAAGAGGCATCAGCCAAAATCAGAGCCGTATGCACAGGTTCATCTTTCTGAAGTCCAAGCTTTTTCTCTGCTGGTTGAATATTATTCAAAAAATAAGGAAACAAATGTAAGTTTATTTATAAGACCTCAGTGTAACTGACAGATATTAATGAAAATAAATAAATTTATGTGCAAATGAGGTACATACATACACATAGCAACACATGTGAAATTTGTAATCATACCTGCAGTTGTTTGAATGTGAAATAGGAAGAAAAGTTTTGATAGATTGAAAAGAATGAGGAAACATTTTGATTCAATAAGACCTGTTTAATTATACTGCTATTCAGCAAGCCCAAATGGTCTAATCCCTAGAGAATGAGCATTCATTCAACTTTGAGCATATAACAAATAGCACTAACATTTGTAAATATCTAGTATGTTTTACTTATAGGCTGGATTCTTTATATTTATAACTTCATTTGATCCTCAAAGTAACTCTATGATATGGTGGTTTACAGACAAGAACCTAGAGGTTTATGTTGGGTAATCCATGTGCTCACATCTATTCTTTCATACTATAGCCGCCCTGGGGATTTAAACCGGGTTATGCAGATTCTAAAGTCTGTACTTCTTCCATGCTGCATGAAAATCGGGAAATGCCCAAATTCAAACGCAGTACCTCAGTCATGCACATGCCCCATCACTAAACATTGAGATCATGTTAGAGAAGAAATTACAGGCTCTTTAGGACTGATCAAGTACCCTGAAGATGTATGATGGCAGATATTGCTCCATAGCTGCATGAAGTCCATCTTCCTCCTGTTTACTAACAGATAACAATGTGCCCAGCTAACACCTTTCTTTGCCAGGCTCTCTTAAAGATATGTGGTGTTAGTGAGATGTAATCAGAAGCTTTTGGGGTAAAGTTTTTGGCAAAGCTTTATAAAAGGGTCCAGTTTGGCTGGTATGTGTCCTAGTTGCTTGTCGCCTACCTTGTTCTTCCTGTCTGGAACACCCACCCAGGGGCTGAAATGTGAGCAACAGGTCATAATCAGGAAGCAACTCAGAAGTTAGAAACCACACACTAAGGAACCTCACATACCTGAAAACGTGGTTCTTTGAATCCATGTTATGTAAAAGAAAATTACTTTCTATCTTATTTAAGGCACTCTTATTTAATATTATGTTATACAAAGTCAAAACTAGTCCTGATTAAAACTTACATTGTGTTAGAATAAGGGAGAAGAGAGTCATGATTCATGTTTTTGTCTTCCCCAAAAGACGGTAATCTCCTGGAGATTAGAAACTTTTCCTTTTGTATCTTTTTTAATTATATGTTATTGATTATGCTATTACAATTGTCCCATTTTCCCCCTTTATTCCCCTCCACCCTGCGTATCCCTCCCACCCACATTCCCCCCCCCCTTCAGTTCATGTCTATGTGGCATTGGTTCTTTAGCTTCTACATTTCCCACACTACTCTTGCCCTCCTCCTATTTTCTACCTACCATCTATGCTACTCATTCTCTGCACCTTTTCCCTTTCTCTCTTCCTCCCACTCCCCTGCTGCTAACCCTTCATGTGATCTCTGTTTCTGTGGCTCTGTTCCTGTTTTGGTTGTTTGCCTAGGTTATCTCTGTTTTTGTTTTAGGTGTGGTTGTTAATAATTGTGAGTTTGCT
>PVKM010049749.1:0-10874 GCA_004027735.1 Carollia perspicillata
GGAACTGTCTGGTACAACCACCCCTGGTTCCTTTCTCGTTGGAGACTTCGGTTTCTCATCAACAGATGTTACAGAGAACTCTGTGTGTGTCCACTCGCGTGTGAAAAGGACCCGTCGGCAGAACACACATCCCTAAGACCTAACACGGTAGCTGGTGCGTAGGAGCTGCTTCGTAAGGTTTCCTTAAAAAGCACGACGAAGCTGGGATTCATTTCTATAGATTGCAAGAGTGTAATACAAAAATAGAAGGTGTTTTTGTACCTATGTCCTTATAAAGCTGTATTTACATAAAAATACTAGCACACTTCCTCATAAAGGGAGTGGCCGAGTTATCGGTGCCCCTGTGTTCTCCGACCACGCCACGTCCGAGTCCGGCAGTTTCTCGGTGGATGGCGATGAGCCAGGAGCTTTCCGCAGTGTCCTTAGCAGTGTGAGGGGCTCCCCTTACGGACAGGAACATCTGTGGCCTTTTAGTGTTTTGTAAAAGCGAGTTCCTCTGATGGGTTTATCCAATCCCATTTCCTATGTATGGTTCTGAAGTGACAAATGGGACCTTTTATGCTCTGACTGTGTGTTTTATAAGGAATGGTGGGTTCTACCTTTCATGTTAGTAACTTTAGGAAGCCATTCATGGTTTTTTTTTCCCCACTAAAAAAACACCTTGCAAAAGTGTGCCCAGCAGGAAAATTGAGGCAAAATGACGTTGAAGGAAATGCTCGGATCCTCCTATAACGTCTATGCCAGAATAAAAACTAGGACCTGAACTACATTGTATTTCTGCCATGTGGTCGTGCTAATAGCAATTCGCCACTTCTCTTGTGTGTAAACTGATTGAGTATTTAAGGTGCTGGACACACATTTTCTTTTTTAAAATTTAAATTGTGTTTTATTGTTTATGCTATTACAGTTATCCCAGTTTTTCTCCCATTGCCCCCTCCACCAGCCCTCCCTTCTCCCTCAGGCAACCCGCACAGCGTTGTCCATGGCCGTGGGTCATGCACACAAATTCTCTGACTAATCCCTTCCCCTCCTTTCGCCCATTCCCCCCTCCCTCTTGCCCTCCTACAGCTGTCAGTCTGTTCCATGTTTCTGTGCCTCTGATTCTCTTTTTCTCACTCATTCATTTTGTTCATTAGATTTCACATGAGTGAGATCACATGGCACGTGTCTTTCTCTCACTGGCTTATTTCCCTTGCATGACTGTACTGGTAAACCGATTGAATATTTAAGTCGCTGGACATACATTTTCAATAGTATCCGCAAAACCCCTGAAAATATCACTGCAAAATGAGTCTGAAAACGACGTTTTCATTCGCAGTGCTGTGTCTCATTTACAGTTAATAGAACTTTCATTGCAGGCCGTGTTCCGTGAACCACAGAACATTTCGTCAGGTTTTTTGCATTGGCTCGTATGCTATTTCTGTGCCGGAGCCTCAGTGGATCTTGGGAGCAGCGTCAGGCTGAGATCAAAAGTAGTGTGTCCAAGGTTATAGGAGCCGGTGTGCTGTCTAAGAGAACACACGCCCAGAGTCAACTCTCAGGACAAAAATGTCAAGAAGGATGAAGTTCCCGTGTCTAACGGTTCTCTCCTAGCGGCCCTCTCCTGTAACACTCCTTATTACCTGGGATCGCCAGAAAGGGAAAGAAGACACAGGCTATGAAATTTGAAATTCTGCTTGGGGAAAAAAAAAGATTCTTATTTTTAGGACACGACTTTATAGATGTGGGATTTGCTCATAGACGTCACCTTTATCCCATATTGACCTAACCTTTGTTAGATGGTTTTGTTTCATAAGCTAAAGTCTTACTTGCATTATTCAAGAAATAGAAATGATTGTCTTCCCTGAAAACCGTGCAGAGGCCAGAGGTTAGGCCTGTGTGCAGTAGTCACGTTTCCTGAGGTCCCGCTCTCTGGGGACCGTCACTGAGAGCGACGTTGAGGGACTGTGTCCATAGTCAGAGGAGAAGAGGCTGGCCAACCAGCACGGAGCTGGGGTAGTTTCCGTATGACTGGAACTCCCCTTCGTCACCAGCTCAGTCCTTTCTCCTGCCAGTCACTGCGTCTCAGTCATCAAATTCAGACGTGATGAAGCGCAGAGTAGCAACGGCACCGTTTCCCTGCACACAGGTCGTGTTTGCTGACTCACCTTCACAGAGAATCCTGTCTGTTCTGTTTCTCAATAGCATTCGTGATAAACGCAGGATACACCTCTTTTGTAGGCCATTTAAACCTCTGCAAAGTAGTGTTTTCTTAGATGAAGAAGCTTCGCGTAAAATTAAAAAACCCACTTGTGAAACCCGAGCCTCAGCGCTTCACCTGACATTGACCTTTTCACCTCCAGTGACCTCTGGCCCTGGCTTCACTTCAGCCGCACGTGCCCACAAGCCGCACCTTGGGCCTGGCCATCACCAGGAGTTGTTCCATTTCTACAGCGTTACCTCCAGAGATCTCACCCTCAGGTCGCAGAGACGCCCTGCTCCCCGACCCCTCCGCTAGTCATGAGCTCCCTCTCGTGCCCACTGACTGGTCTCATCAGCCCAGTGTTACGGCCCAACGTTTGAACCGCTCCATTGCCGGTGTCCCCGTCAACCTGGCAGGGTCCTGCCGAAGGAGGTCATTTAAGCACAGAGGTTTGTGCCTCTTTAGCTGGGGGAGCTCGTATGCCCTCCCTGTGTCTGGCAGAAGCCTGCCTCACTTTCGAGTCCACTTCCCTGGAAATGTCTGCGCCCCCTGGTGAGGCGCTTCTGCTGAGCACTTCACGGTGACATGTCTCTTCACTGTCACAGCAGTGTCACCCTGAGAAAGACTGTGCATGTCCCTCTCTGGCCCTACTTGATGCCAAGCTCTTTAACAGAAGGGACCGGGTCTCTTACTCATGGTTGCCTCTCATGTCTCAGGACTAAATGAACCACCGACAAGGGGTCCAGGAAGCAGCCCAACCTGCAGATGAGTACAGTTTTAAGTATCTGTAGCCTCCAAAGCATCCATTCACGGGAAAGTAACTTTTCAAAACATTTTCAAACTGATTTGCTCCGTTTTATGCAAAATCATTCTACTTGGTCTTGGCGAAATTGGACAAAAACAGAGATATATTCTGGAAGGATCCATCTAGTGGGGAGATAAAAAGAAAAAAGCAATTTGGAAGACGGTGGGAAGCTTGGTATATGTAGTTCGCTAGAGAAGGCGCTCGTGAGTTGACTGGTTTGGGGAAAGAGCCCTGGAGAAATCAGAGTTGAGATGTCAGTTGCTGCTTCAGCTGCTCAGGTGGACGCCATGGTTTCCTGAACTTCGCGGTGACCACGCCCTCTTGGGCGTGTGAATTAAACTTGATCACTAAAACACAGACATTACTGCCACAATCTAGATTTCTTGGCTACATCAAAGTGAATTTAAGAACACATGTCATGAATTGTTAAACCATTGAAGATAACAGGGAAAAGAAATATTAATTTGGTTTTATCACATACTTTTGTCTTAAAATGAACGCTCAATTCTTATAGTAAAACTTTCTCTCGAAAATTAAATCACTTTTTTTTTACCAAGTTTTTACCGCATCTGAGCACTGTGCTTGGGGTTAACAAAACAAAGATGAATGATTTAGACAGTCTTTGCTCTAAAGAAAAACAAAAACCATTGATTTTGTGGAGGGGGGTTTGTAATCAATAAAAATATTTTTTCTATAGAGATGTAAACAAAAATTTACAGAAAAAGTAAAAAGAACTTTCCTGAATAGAACATCTCCTTACTGTTTTTGGGACTTGCAAGAAAATTCTGAAACTAGGTTTTTCAGAAAAGTCATAGCTCCAAGGTAGATAGAAGCAAGGGCCTCAGCCAATGTTTATTGAGTTTATTGAACACAGAGATACTAATGGTCTTAATACAGTCACTGCACAAGTATGGATTTACGTGAAATGTTCTTTTCTACGAGAATTATGCCTGCTTTTTGTCATACTTGAACTTAACTAAACCTTTGTGCCGTGGTCTCATTAAGAGTAGATATTCAAGCCCTGGCTGGTGTAGCTCAGTGGATTGAGGGCGGGCTGTGAACCAAAGGGTCACGGTTCGATTCCCAGTCAGGGCACATGCCTGGGTTGCAGGCCAGGTCCTCAATGGGGGACACACGAGAGGCAACCACACACTGATGTTTCTCCACATCTCTTTCTCCTTCCCTTCCCCTCTCTCTAAAAATAAAAAAAAAGAAATAAAATATTAATTTAAAAAAAGAGTAGATATGCAATACACGTATATTGAAAGAATTGTTTTGGCACACAGTAGGTTAGACCACAGGAAATTTTTCTGTACTCTAAACACAGTCAACGGCAGCCGATTTCCCTGATCCAAGCCTGTACACACCCCGATGCCATGATGGGGTGACCCTGAGCAAGGAAAGAGAAGTTTTGTTCATTGTCCCAGAGGATTTTGTCTTAAGGAACCAGAAACACATAAATGAAACGATCAGCCTCTGTCCAAGAACTCCGGGGCAGGCCGTTTTTGCGGTCAGCCATTTGTCCTGGTGCATCTGTTCAGTCGGTGAGAAATCAGCGCCAGAGTCTTAGAGTTAAGTGCCGTGGTAGCAGTGACATACATAGCAGTGTCATGGGCAGGTGTTTTTGTAAAGGATGACTGCATGGGACGGTGACTTCAGTGTCACTGGTATTTTGAGAAGTGAGGCCAGACGAAGTTCAAGTTTAGTGTGTCTTTTCTGTGCACAGCCCTCTTTTCACCAGTGTAACTGCCTTCCAGATGATTCATGAGTTTTGGCACGATTTCTTACTATGTTAACATTTTCTGTTTTTCTTTGTAGTCAGCAGTTTACATTTCAATAATTATCACTTTTATATTTTTTATTATACCCTTGGGATGTAGGTTCCATTTCATTTTTATGATTTTTTTCAGATAATTGGAAGCAACTGTATGTCTAAACATTTAAATAGCTTCTTGTATTAAATTTGAGCAAGTTGAAACTATAGCATAATTTTGGTATTTAAAGTTGATGAAAGAGGCTCTTTATGCGGAAAAGACAAGAAGCTAAAAATTCAGGGAGAGGAGAAAACTAACCTTAAGGAAATAAGAACAGAGAAAAGAAAAAGACCAGGAAGAATGGTAATAACTATTGAATTGATAGGAGATGGAGAAAAAAAAATCAAGATTTTTTTTGAAGGGCAAACAAAACATCACTATTTCTAAAGTTAATATTCTACATGCATTTCAAATATTTTAAATTGGGTAATTGTAGAGGACACAGGCTTTGTAGGCTAATACCGTCATGTTTTTAGTGTTCCTAATTCATGTAGAGGAAGGAAGAAGAATACAAACTCCTAGTGTGATAATCCCAGCCTTATATAGAGATTTTGAAACAAAATCTCTGAACTTCCTTTAGTAACTGAAGGGTCTGTTGTTATTTATAAAACTATCATTTCCCACTGGAAAATTTTGCATCTGATTCTTTCCCTCCTCTCTTGGGAAAAGGTACTGATTTATTCATTAGGTATTAAAATCACCAGCAGTTACGATTGGCCTCTCCATAATCTTCCCATATTTTTCTTAGTCAACGCAGGATTCCATTCTCACTGGGTGACAGGTCAGTATTAGAAAGAACACTTTTTTTTTTTTTTTGCTTTTAGTTAGCTAGATGCAACTGGACTTTATTTTATATGGAAACAAAATGTTTGCCTTAATTACGCAAGGAAGCTTCCTGGACAGAATCACTATTCCAGGCTCGTGTGCAGGGAACATTATTGTTTGAAAAGCGTGCACCGCTCAGGGCGGTTTCTCTCTCCCTGTTAGAGTGCTAACAGCGAATGTTCCTGAGACTCAGGTTCTGTATATCCTTATGCAGATACCTTGGCTGTTGACCTTGGCCCAGTGAAAGGGAACGGAACAAACATTTTACCCCCTTAATGACAGAGACAGAGCCAGCCTCCTCCTAGGAAACACTGCTGGGTTTGAGTAATAACTATTCACTCACTTAATTTCAGAGTGATAAATTTATACCCTCAGTCTGCTCACATCAGATCCATGAGATTGTGTCTAAATGGTCTGACTTGAATTGCTTTTTTATTTTGGAAAAAGGTCAAGGAAGAAACAATGATCAAGGTAAATAACAGGGGAGAGACTGAACCTCAAAGTGACCTGTGAGGTGCCGTGATGGCTGTGGGTCCTCAGAGCCCGAAAGCGGGCTCATGGAAGTCCATAAAGACAGCAGATCGAAAGTTCTTCCAGACCGATAATTTCAGGGTGGTGCCATTTCATAAAGAGGAGACGGCTCTTCTACTTTTCCTTTTTTCCTGTTTCAGAAAGTTTCTTACAGAAGAATGTCCCTAAGAAAGGTAGAGAGATTGTTCAAGGTACATGCGTTGTTTGCAGATGTGCGGCTCCGTGGTCTCTGACCTCAGGGCCCCCTGGCCTCTCAAAAACTCAGCCCATCAGAAGGACGGCCGTCAGGAGGACCAAGAGCAGAGCTCTTCCTTCCACACACAGATCAATAGACCAGGTCTGTGCGCAGCGGAGTCTGTGGGGAACGCGAGGCGCGAGGCCTTCAGCTGTCAAGCGAGTGTGTCGCAGGGAGGAGGCAGCTCAAGAGAAAAGAAAATAGTGGCGGGGGGCAGGGGAGGGTAAAGGGCGAGACCAGAGCAGACTGTTTTTAAGAGAGTTGAAGCGGCTTTCCCTTAGAACTTGTATTTTTGTGCTGATTCAGCCACGGAGTGTACGGTATAAACAAGGATTCTTTTTCTATCAGTGATGCAAGTCACCTAATGTAAAGGATATTCAGGATGAATATACATTGCTAAGAGCAACATTCCTAAGGACTTTTAAGGAATGTATTAGCAATTTTTCACGCAAAAAATAATTTTATTTCCCGCAGAATTTCAGTTGCATGGAACATGTTCATAGATTTTTAGATTAAAGCACAAATAGACACAAACTGTTAAAAAGCAGGTCAAAGCTA
This sequence comes from Carollia perspicillata, assembly GCA_004027735.1. NCBI lineage: Eukaryota > Metazoa > Chordata > Mammalia > Chiroptera > Phyllostomidae > Carollia > Carollia perspicillata. Next base: position 6,951 of record PVKM010049749.1, read on the forward strand.
ATGATGAAGTGGCAGTCATCCAATAAAATCTGGATTTTGACTCCCATTTTTACTATTAGAAGCTACATTTGACGATGAAAGCAATAAATATTTAACATTCGAATTTGGGCGGTACAAATACATAGCAAAGAGGAGGCCGGGAGACAGATGACGCGCCAGCAAACGATAGATGAGCTATAAGTTAAGGCCCAGAACATAGTTGGATCCGCTCGCTCAGGGAGTTCAGGCAGCTGCGAAGTGGTCGGAATGACGAAAAGGGGTGAGCAAGTGTGAGACTGGAGAGCTCTGGGGGCCGGAAAGCACGTGGGTCCGTAGGCCGTGGCCAGGAGTCTGGATCTCATTCTAAGTGCGACAGGAAGGGTTAGAAATAGGAGAACACTACTATATAACTCATATGTTCGTCTTTCCAATATTTTACTTTTCAACGACAGTTGGCATATCGTATTAGTTTCAGGCCCGTGACTGAGTGATCGGACGTTTACAGAACTTACACAGTGATGGGATTGCACATTAAACGGACCACAGCAGCCTCATGGAAACAGAAAAGTCAGCTCCCTCTCTACCTGAGGCATTTATAGCGTGTAGGTTGGGTAAACACCCCCTGACCAGGGCCGTGGAGTGTTGTTTTGGGGAAAGACAGCAAAGTCTGCTGTTTGTGTCGGGGTGCCCCCTTAGCACATCTGCGGGGGAAGCGCTCCAGGGAAGATGTGGGATTAAAGCCACCCGTCCCGAGCTCCTGGGGCACAGCCACCCGTCCTGAGCTCCTGGGGCATGAGGTCGGAGGCCAGGAGGGGGCGTGGTGGCTCCTGCATGTCCCAGGAGTGGCAGTAGCCACACTGGGGTGAAGGGTGCCATGATTTCCTGCCCTGCTGCCTCCCATCGATTGGAGGGATAAGGATGTGCTGGTGGGGGTGGGTTTTCGAAGACTTCATGAAACTCTTTGCTGGAACACCTCATGGAGATACTGGGTCTCTTCTGGGTAACTTGAACATTGAGAACTTGATGACATTCGCCCTGCCTCTTCTGCTAGTTACACCTTTGCCACGGTCCATTGTTGGAATGAAAAGCCTTACAGCGTCATTAGCAATGACTTCAGTCCAGACACGTGCCACAGCCACCATGCGTATGAGTGAGCTCTCATAGGAGGGAGCGGTTTTACCTCTAAATGCAAAGGCGACTGTGGGGCTGTCCATTTGGGACATTACTCATGCAGCTAGGCCTGTGTGCAGTGGAAGCTGCCACTCTCGGACATGAAATGTTGCACCGAGGCCTTCATTGTACATTCAAAGAAATGCGAAGACCCGGGTGCATCGGGATTTCGGGCTTTGTTGATGCTATTGGCTTAGACGTGTTCCCTTTACTGGGTCTGCTTTGCAAACCTGAATTGGAGCCTGAAGAATTTCTCCCTATAAATGTCTGAAGTACTGCCCTGGCACATCCATCACGGTTTTGCTTTTGAATTACAAAGATAACCTTAAGATACGAGCCTTCGACTGGGCAACGCGATACGCGCACGGAAAGGGTGAGCCGCCTCCGTGATGAAATCAGGCAATGCCCAAGAGGAAAGTAATAGGCAGAAAGGATAGCGTTGATGAAAAAATTGATTCTTTTCCATTAAACCGTACGTGATGTGTTTTTTATGAAGCAGGCATCAGCATGAAAGAGAAATATTTTCTCAACTAGAAACGGATGGATGGCGAGGGAGTGGGATCAAGGCATAAATACATGTCCTATTGCATTAGCATCTCCAATTATGGGAAAGTTGAAACACATTCCTTCGTAGTTACTTCAAGTGTTTACTCGGACTTGGGGCTATTAAAACTTTTTAATGTTAATAACGGCCCTGTTCTTTTTTTTTTTTTTTTTTACAGCACGTTTGGATTTCACACATCATTATTGTGCGCATTCTAAAAGTTGTTATTGTGCATTTTCAGGTTTACCGAAGATGCAGGTCATTAGGAACTATGCTGGGACGCCGCCCCCCGCGCTGCACGAAGGGCCCCCGCTGCACATCCAGGCCGGGGACACGGTGGAACTTCTGAGGGGAGACGCACACAGTCTGTTTTGGCAGGTAGGACAGTCGTGGAGACTGAGAGACAAGATCTTTGTTCTTTAAGTCTACAAAGAACAAAGCTCGAAGAACAAAGCTGTCATCGCTAGAAACTGACTTCAAGCTTGCCACTTCAGAAATTTTGCATGACCTGGGAAAAAAGTATTTTTTGTTAACCTTCCTTATATTCACCAATGTCAAAGTGGCAACGAGTGTCAGAACACTGAAGAAAAATAGTATCAGTGTTGTGAATCATAATTGCCATTTTTAATTAAAAATTCATAGTTTGCAAGAGCACTTTTTCTTCTCAAACCTAGGACCTGCGGGTATGATCTAATTTGTATGGCATTCATCTTTTATGGTTCACTGAGGGACAACTACCTAATCAGCTCGCCAGTGGCCATTCGTGGCCCTGTGTGGTTTGTCCCCATCCACAGTATTACCTGAGGTTCTCATGTGCTCTGAACATCGTTCATGAAATATACAAAATGTGAAAAGTAGGCGAGCATTTGATGTTTGCCGGTGGTGGAAACTCTTTTGTCCAGTAAGCCTATGTTGGGTTCGAGGGCTTTCTTAATTTAGGTAAATATGGCATCGTGTTAAGATTTGATACACCTTGGTGGTAGAACATTGCTACTCACTGAACTGTTCTCTATACTCATGTGTATTGTAGAACTACTTTCCAACAAAGTTAAAGAGTTTGTTCAAAATCTATAGCCCCTGAGTGAAATTTGGTTGAGGGGAAGAGCTAGCAGAAGAGGACTGTTGGGTGATGTCCATCGTGCGCATGTGCACGTTTGCTTCAGCGTCGGTCGGGTGCCGTCTTGTCACAGAAGACTGCTCCTGGATTGAAAGTCTGTCTCTGATTCCGTTTCACTCGCTGCAGCCAGTGACTGTTCCGGAGCTCCACCTATGCATCCCACTCTTCTCAGACCTCATCCTTCCCGCAAAAAAGAAACAGAGAGAATGACAGGCTCAAATTCTACTAACCCTCCAGCCCACCCTTGCATCTTCCAATCCAACCGCAAAACACACCTGTATTTGTGCCCATAAAATTCCTCCTCTTCGAGACTTACCTTTCTTCTTGGATTTTCCCTGCCGTATTCCATCAGCTGGCTCTTGATCCCTACATTTCGATTCATTCTTGCCATTGCCTCCTCCCCTCCTAAAACACGGGTGACTCGAGCCTCTGCCTCGTCGTTGTCCGTGGTCCGTCTGCAGCTCCCACTTCGGAAGCACAGCTTCGTGGGAGTGGTCTCTGCTCATGCTCTACTTCCTTCTGCTCTAATCACAGTGCAGTCATTTGCAGAGACTATTACAACGTAGATCACTGTGAAATAACAGCTCTGAGGTAGATACTAAACTGTCTGTATTTAAAGTGTGTATTTTGCTGTTTGGACCAGTATATGTGTAAGTGAAATCACCACTACAACCAAGATGACAAAGTCAGCCTTGGCCAGGTGGCTCAGCTGGTTGGAGTGCTGTCCTGTGCACCGAAAGGTCGTGGGATCGATCCCCGGTCGGGGCACATACCTAGGTTGCAGCTTCCATCCCACAGAGCGTTTTTGCCCCCAGCCTCCGTCTTGTGGGTGTGATCTAATTTGCGTGGCATTCACTTAAGGGGAACTACCTGCTTAGCTCGCCAGTGGTGTGTGGCAGGCCACTAGTCCCTGCTTCTCTATTTCTCTCTCTCCCTGTCCTCCCTCCCTCTCTAAAATCAATAAAAAAACATACCCTATGGTGAGGATTTTTTTAAAAAAGATGACAGAGTCAGCCCCCTCCCGTGCCTCCTGTCCCTGCTGATTGTCCCTGCCGATTGTCCCTCCCCAGCCTCCGTGTCACGTGACATCTGAGAGCACCTTCCGACTGCTCTG
>PVKM010049750.1:0-10876 GCA_004027735.1 Carollia perspicillata
CTGAGAAGCAACTGCCAGGGCTCATAGAGGTGGGTTTCTTCCAGACGTGGGCTCTGAAGGAGAGCTGGCTGCTGGCACCTCTAGGGGCTACTGCTTTGTCAGGGTTCACCCCCTGGGCTGGTGGGGATGCAGTGTTGCATGTGGCCAAAAGATGGCAGCACTGCTCTGCCTCAGGCCCATTCTGCAGAGGGGCGGCGGGAGGGGCCTGGGGAGGGGGCTTGTCCTCTGTTCTCCAAGGCTCTGGGTGGGGACCACAGTTTTTGCTGGGCCTCAGGGAAGGTGTGACTCACTTGGCCACCCTGAAACAGGAGGATAGTTGCATTCTGGAGGCCTCAGGCCCTGGCCTCCGTCAGGGGCGAGCTGCACGCCACCGCCTCCGCCCTCATGCCCCGCCCCCCCTCACCGCTGCTAATTGTTCCCTAAAGCCCCAGGGCCATTTGCTGGTCCAGTGCAGAATAAACTGGAGCTAGGACCTAAAGACCCTGCATAACGGCTACCCAGCCCCACCTCTCCTCATTCCCACTTCTCTCTCTTCTAATCCCCCTCCACCACTTCATAGCAGATCTTTTCTTATCGGTACCAGGACAGGGAGAAGGTGAGAGAGAGAGGAGGGGCAAGGATGGCTGAGATCTCAATTCCTGTCTCACTGCCTGGCTTCCATGCTGGGTTACCTTGGGCAAGTGACTTAACCTCTCTGAGCTTTGTCATTTCTTAAAAGGGGACAACAAATAATTTTAGGTTTTATTTTTGCTGGCTGTTTTAATCACAGCTCAAACAGCCCTCCCCTCCTCAGTATATTAGGCTAATTCAGAAACATTTCTCAGTGATCTTATTTCCTACTAGTCCTTGTGCTTTTCCCTGTGTCTCCCCTCAGGACCCTTAACCTCTGTGTCTTTTCCCACAAGAATAGCCTAGCAATACCTGCCATTGATTGAGTGTGGACATCTTGCTGAGCACTACGCACACATTTCATTTAACCCTTATAAGGAAACTTTGAGGTACCACCTTATACAGATGGGAAACTGGGGCTCAGAAAGATGAAATAACTTACTCAAGGTCACACAGCAGAGCTAGGATCCCTATGTAGGTGTCACAGTCCTGGGTTCTTTGCCCTCAGACCCCAACCCTACTCTGCCAAGCGGGGCTGTTTTCTCCCACTCAGACACCTATCGCAGCCCAGCGCCCCCTCCTCTGGGATTCTGGCCCTGCTCTAGCCCCTGGTGCTGTTGGTGCAGACCCCAAGTGCCTGGGCACATGGGGGCAGATTGAGGGAGTGGAGCGCAGGACTGAGCCTTAGGTTGCCCTTGGAAGCATGTTGTGTCTACCCCTCGCTCCCCCTCCCCCGCCCCCCGCACAACGGGAGGGGACAGAATAACTCCTGGAGGCTCGCTCGCGGCCCCACCTAGTGCCCCCTGTTGCTGACTTGTTGGGCTGAGGGAGCTGACACCCTAACAGTGCCTGTCAGACTCCAATGAGTTGATGATGTGGAAACTGGTCATTAAGTCTAATAACAGTGGTTTGGTTTTTCTGCGGTTCTGCCTATAAGTGCCTAAGTGACAGCTGGCTTGTGCCATGGTGCTGCATTCTGAGTGGCCTGAGGATGGGGCATTGGGGAGGTCCTTGGGGGCCCTTCCAAGGTCAGAAGGTGCTGGCCTTCCATCTCCGGCGGGAGGGTGGGCCTGACTTCTCGGCTGTGGGCCGGATGGAATGTGTGCACTAAGGACAACGAACCATGGAGTGATGTGTCCTCATTGCCGACCAGGTCCTCATGTACAGAATTTCCTCCCTGACCTGGTCCTGGTATCAACAGTCTTAAAATTGGGCTGGAAATCTGGAGGCTTAGGGTCTGAGCTTTGCCCTTCACTGCTTACAATCTCAGGTACATGGCTGAACTCTTTGAGTTGCCTGTCTGCACAAGGAAGGGTTTGAACAGGTGAATTTGCTAACTTTGCTGCAACTGTCTCACAGACAGATGATGAGTAGGAACTTGCTGTTATGTATATACATATGTGTGTGTATGTATATATGCCCACACAATGTTTTAAATTTAAATGCCATCTTTAAAGATTCTAGACTTCCCAGCAGAGACCCACACTCCTGGCTTTCCTAACCCTGGGCCTGCATGTCCGCGTGGCCACCACTGACTGCGGTGTCTGTCACCTCCCTCAGAGAGAGTTCATATTCTCCAGTTGCCCATCGCTGGCATTCACTACTGGGTCCCCTGAACCCAGGCTCAGTGCCGATGTCACGCCCGATCCACTGCACTGCTCTGTGTTCAGGGCCACACCCTAGACCAGGTGTTTGCTGCGTTTGCTGTGGGGATGGCATCATGCTTTTTACTCCGGAAGTTACTGTGCTACATCAAAGGGTTGAGAACACTAAACTGAGACCTGAATATAATCTTTTAAAACTTTTCTATAAAAATAACTTCGTATATAATATTACTATAAAGATAGTAGACATCTTCAACATCCTTTCCTGCTTAGAATTCTAGGGTTTTGCAGTACCGTGAATCTTTGACCCTCTCTTCGGAGCTAGAATAATGAATGATTTCCTTCAGGGCACTCTCCATCTCCTTGCTCAGCTCCAGAAGGGAGATTCTCCCTCCCGCCATCCTTATCATGCCTCACCCTGACCCTACAAAGGGCTTTGCCCTTCTGACTATGTGTGTGTGTGGCTGTCATAATTTGTTTCTTCATCTGGAAAGCAGACCACTGAGCTGTGAAAATATTTCTAGTGTGGGGTTTGAGTTTTCCAGCTACCTATTCCACGAGGAGACTTGGACAAGTTGCTTTACCTCTCCGAGTCTCTTCCTCTGCAAAGTGGGCATAAACACGAGTATAGGAAAGTGTGTTCTGGAAACCAGAAAGTACTATACGAATTAAGAGTTTTTGTTATTAATTTTATAAGTATAAATAGTAGAAGATATTTTTTCCTCCCACGTGTGAAGGAGATGGCAGGACAATAGTGAAGTGATACGTGTGTCAGAGTCCTGAAAGGGAAACTATTCCAGTCCACAGGGATTCATGCATCGTGATTATTTATATAGTTGTACCAAATGGTCTCGGCCAGAAGCCCAAAGGGGCTTTCCACCGTCGTGGCTCCTGTCTTTCTGCTCAGTGCAGCACCCATCTTTCCCCCTGCTTTAGGCTGGCTTTGCTCTGTCCCTTAGGACTGGTCTCAGTTGCCTTCATACACCAGTCTTCTTGGTGGTCCCACTTCTATCTCTGCACTCAGGACTTTGTTTGCTTTCTGGGCAAAGATGTCAAGGGCTACCAAGTGCCTGTCTTGGAACAGTTGTAGCTATCACCAATTGATCTATTCAGTAGAAAAACTCTTTTTTGAGCCCTTGCCATGTGCCAGGTATATGTGCCATATACAGACCGGGTACTGTTCTGGGAGTTGGTGTTAAAGTGATGAATAAGACAGATGAAGTCCGTGGTCTTATGGAGCGTGTAGTGGGAGGGGACAGAGAGAATATACAAGCAGGCATGTGAGCACAAGTGGCAAGATAATTTAGAGAGCAATATGTCCCATGAAGAAAATAAAGCAGAGCACATATGCTCCAGAGTGATTGGCATAGGGGAGTTGGAGTTGTGGTCAGGAGGCCTCATGGAGTAGCTGACAGGTGAGGCGAGACCTGACAGAAGCAATGAAGCAGTCGAGGGAAAACTGGAGGAGATGCATTACAGGAAGAGGGCATAGCCAGTTCAGGGCCCTCGATAAACTGGCGAGGAACAGAGAGGATGAGTGTCTTGCACGAGTTTGCACAGATGGTCAACAGCAGAAGAGCAAGACTAAAATCCTGTTCTCTGGACTCCCAGGCCAGTCCCCTGTCAATGTGGCCCTTATTTCTTCTTTATGAATATCAGCTCCTCAAGGGTAAGGCCGGACCTCTGATCAGTCATCTCTCTGCATCCCAGCCAGGGTCCTCCTGTGGACTGCTGTGCATTTCAGGGCAGCTGCAGTCCTGTTCTAGCCCTGATATCCAGAGCTAAAAGGGACGAGGCAAGAGCAGAGGGAAAGCAGAGTGGCCAAGTGGCTGCTGCCATTAATTGCTAAGCACAATAAACCCATCGGAATCCTAGCTTTCTAATGGCCTCATTTAATTAATGCTAAATGACTGTGAGGCCCATATGGATTTATACATTAGATCCACATTAACACCAAATCGTTTGATCACAAATAACTGTTAAAATAATGAACACAGGTGTTTTACAACTAGATGAGAAGGATGTCACCCAACGTCCTGCCCAGTGTGGGGACAGAGGGGCAAAGCAATCTTCTCAGGGATCTCTCCCCTTGTGCCTTTTCTTCTTTCTTGCTCTGTAAGGTGTTATTTCCAAAAGGCACTTATTGAGCTGTCCATGTGCCCAGCATTGTGCTAGCACTCTGGGTGTGTGTAGCAAAAATTCCATCCTAGAGCTTGTAATTTAAAGGTGGAGGTGAGGTGTGCACTTGAACAGGAAGCATATTACAAGAGAAATGCATTTATCAAACATCTACTTAGTTGTGAGACTTCACAAATACATGATCTAATCCTCTCATATTGGGAGGCACTATGATCGCTTCTCAATTGGCAGATGAGAAAATTGTGCTTGTTAAAGATGAGTACCTTGCCCAAGATCACTCATTTAGTTGAGGCAGAATTAGAAAAACAGCCCAGATTTAGCCTCCAGAGCCCTAGTTAATTGCACTGGACGGTCCAGCTTCCTAAACCAACAGTCTAGAGGCAGTGGTCCTCAGTCTTGGTTGTACCTCAGGTATTTCCGTCCGGGGCACTCAGAGGCTCCCTGGAGGAGAAAGGCCTTGAAGGTTGCCTGTAGGTGAGTTTTGGGGGTGGAGAGTTTGTGGATAGAATTCTTGAAGAGTGAGAGGGAAGGCACTTTCTGTCTCTACCCCTTTGTCCTCCATCCCTGTCTATCCCTCTCGTCCTGTGTGCTCACATATGGCCTTCACAGAGTATCCAGGTTCTTCTCCCAAGTAAGATTATTGAAATTCCTTCCTGAGAATCAGGTTATTGGCTTAGTTCATCAAAAGGGGGATAGGCCCCAACCCCCAGTCCCATGGCTTCAAGAAGGGTTTGCCCTTACTCCCCAGTGTTTACTTCAATACATATCCCTCCCCTGAGCTTAACAAATGAGCAGAGGACACGAGTGGGTGGGGGTGACGAGCTCAGCAGGAAACAGGCAGGATGGGACTACTTACTGGGCTTTGCCATGGGAGACAAATGTAGCAGTGCCCAGCTCATTCTCTTCTTCTAGGACCCCCCATCTCCAGACGTCTTACTTCCTGCTTTTTCACCCACCATGACCTCCCCCAAATGGTCTGCCCTGGACATGGGATGTTAGGAATGTCCCCTAGAGGGTTTAACAGTAGTCCTTAGGGAGCTTCTGGAGCAAATTGGAAATGCCTCCTGGTTGGTGAAGGCAGAGCAAAGATTGCTGCCCCCACACTGCCCCTGAGTGTGTGAAATGAGGTTGTGAACTGGGGCACACCGGCCTGGTCCTGGAGTCTTGAGCTCCAGCAGGTGCTCAACAACATGCTGAGTTTATTCTGGGTACATCCCACCTCTGCACAGGATTTTGCTTCTTTTTCTGCTCTGCTAGCACAGTTGTTACCTGTTTTTTAACACTCATCTCAGGCACCTCCCCTGAGAAGTGAAGTACCACAGAAAATCAACTATTTCCATTCTGCATGTTCCAGGCAAAGCACAAATCTTGTCATGTTCCACTTGTACACACCGGCTTTCTGGGTAGTGATAGGTACCCACAGTTAGACTCAAGTTGGATTCTCTCAGAGTCCAGCCATTACTATTTTGGGTGGAAAGAAGCTAGAAAAGAGGGGAAAAAAATAGGAGTAGGGGAATTTCCCCAATCAGTGAATCATGCTCCTCTGTGTGTGTGTGAACCTTGGATTCAGAAAACCCTATGGGCAAGTCCTGGGGGCCCTGAAGAGGTCCCGAGTTGGCATTTCTGTGGGCTTATAAGCTGGGCTTTCTCCTCTTGGTTGAGCTGCCAAATCCAGTTGCCTCCAGCTGATACCCAGAGGAGCTGAGAGGACCAGGCCCATGAGCAGGTGAGGTATGATCCTGTTGAACCATCCACAGCTTAAACAAATGGCATGATGGTTTGGTTTCCTTTTCCCTTAGCCAGGACATAAACCTGCTCCCTGGAGGGAGTTCAGGACAGTATTTTGGAACTGGGTTCTGAAAATGGAGATGAGTCAGGGGGAACCCAAGGACTGAGCAGCCTGCTGAGGGTTCTGTGCCAGTGGACCTGACTGTGCTGTGACTGCCACAGGTGACCATGCTGCAGCTCGTCATGCTGTGGCGGTCCCAATTCACTTTAGTGCCCTTTGTTCAGAAACTAGGCTGAACATCTTAGACTTGACTCCCTAAGAAGTAGGATTATTGTATGGTAAGACTAGATTGTGGAGGATCTGGAATGCCAGGATACAGAATTTGGCTTTAGTTACTTAAGGCAAATGCCCACTATGTGTATCAAGGTTTTCTTCTTTCTCACCCATGGCAACTAACTGATCACAACACCTTTCTCCAATGAATCTGTACTTATCCTCAGAATCTTTCTCAACCCAATGTTCAAGATAGCTGTGACAAATGATTAGAGGTGGTATTCAAAGGAAATCTGTTTACCACCTCTGGGTTCAGGCTCCTCACTGTACATATCAAGAAACTGGCCCTGACTGGGTGGCTCTGTTGTTTGGAGCATGGTCCCATGCACCAAAGGGTTGCAGGTTCAGTCCCTGGTTTGGGTGTTTGCTGGAGGCAACTGATCAATGTTTCTCACATCTGTGTTTCTCTTCCTTCTTCTCTAAAATCAATAAACATATCCTCTGGTAAGGATTAAAAAAACAAACAAACAGAAAAAGAAACTGAGGCTAAAGAAGATGGTTAGCTCTGCCCAGGGCCATTCTTAATTTAGTAGGCAGATCAAACAATGGTAAATCTTTTGGTAGGGGAGGGGTTTGATGGCAGCAAGAAGCTTAATCTGGCATCATGGAGCAGGACTAGCATGAGGCAAGGTAGGTGGCTGGGTACAGAATTTAAAGAAACCTCACCCTCAGCTGTCAGCTCTGTGCCTATAGGATCTGGAGAACTGTGTCTTCTTAAATTTCTGCCCAGCTACTCACTGACCTCACCCTAGTCCCTGCCCTGGTTGGGAGACCGGTTAGAAGCTGACTTTGCCGAGTGCAGGCATCCAACAGAGCAGTGACAGCAGGAGTGCACGAAACTGATCAAAACTGGCAGACATTGTAAGGAGAACCAGGAGCACTTGGTGGTAGACTGGCCCTCAAGGGGAAGAGAAAGGGACACATGTGGGCCATAAAGTGACCATGAGGATGGTGGAGCCCTGGCAGGAACAGGGAACAGAGTTACAGCTGAGCGGTTGGCTTGTGGTTTTGTGTTTGTGGTTGGCCTGGTCCAGCATTGGCCTACTCTTCTATTTTTCATAAAAACTTTTTATTGCAGGATAACAAACATGAGAAATGCACATATTGTAAGTAGTGAGTTTTCAAAAACTGAACCAAGCCACATTATAACTACTATCCAGATCACCAGCTGCTCTCAGCCAATGACCAAGCAAAACATCACCAGCACCCCATAAATCCCTCTGGTCTCAACACTTGCCCCCAAGGGTGGCCACTGTCCTGACTTCTAACACTATAAATTAGTTTTGCTTGGCCTATACTTTATGTAAATGGAATCTCACAGTCTGTACTCTTTTGCATCTGGCTTCTTTCACTTTTTTATTTTATTGAATTTACTGGGGTAACATTGGCTAATATAATTATATACGTTTCAGGTGTCCAATTCTGTAATATATCATTTGGTTATTGTATTTTGTGTTCACCACCCCAATGGTTTCTTTCAGTTAATATTATGTTTATGAGATTCATGTTGTGAGTAATCGTAGATTATTTATTCTCTTTGTTATATAATATTCTATCATGTGAATACACCATGATATGTTTACCCATTTCACTGTTGATAGGCAGTTGGGTAGTTCCAAGGTGCGAGTTATTATGAATAGTGCTTCTCTGAATACTACTGTGCGTGTCTCTTGGTGACAGTATGTATGCATTTCTATTGAGTATGCATGTAGGAATGGAATTGTTGGGTCATGGGGTGTGTGCATGCCCAGCTTGTAGTAGGTGCTGGCCCACTTCTGTCACCATGAGGGGGTCAGATCAAGGCCTCTGAGAAGCAGAAGCCAAGATGGGACTGTAAGTGCAAGAGGTTTATTGGGGGAAACCCTGTGGAGAACATAGGAAAGGAAGCAGGAGTAGGCAGGGACAGGCTTCAGACCTCAGTGTAGATCTGACCCTGTGAAAGGAGAGGCAGAGGAAGGAGGACAAGTAGGAAGAATCTGAGACCCAGTGCAGGTATAAGAAGGCAATGGCCAGGCTGATGGAGTCTCCAACCAAAGTTGCCATTAGGAGAGGCTTGCACAGTAACAGCAGTGCTCAGTCATTGGCTGAGAGCAGCTGGAGGAAGAAGGCCTCAGCAGTGATGTGATGTGGGGCCCAGAGGAATGATGGCTGCGTTCCCTCCAGCAGGAGATCTGAGCCATGCACACTTATGGCTGACCTGTGAGAATTATGGACCCTGTGGATGATCGACTAAGGACACTGAGTGCTTGAAAGCTGAGCCTTTGGAGTTAAACAGGCTGGGCTCCAGCCCAGCTCCATCATTTGCTAGCTGTGTGATCTCCCATAGATTGCCTAACCCCGTGAGTCTCAGTCTCCAAATCAGTAAAATGGAAGTAATAACAACTAATTTATATGGCTGTTGTAAAAATCAGGTGAGACAATGCAATGAAAGCACTCGGTACACAGTAGTCATTCAATAAATATTAGTGGCTCATTGTTCATTCAGCATATTCATCGACACCCAAAATATGCCAGAGAGGCACTGTTCTAGGCTCAAGGAGTACAGTGTGAGCAAAACAGAGGATACATTTTAGTAGAAGGAGATGGGCAATAAACAGACAACTGAGTGAAATATCAAACATGTCAGAATAGGTTACCAGAGTGCAAGGAAGCCTCCCCCCAAAAGGTGACACTTGAGTAGAGACCACTAGAAAATGAGGGACAAAGGCATTCTGGTGAATGGGATAAGTGTCTTTCAGGCAAAAGAAACAAGTGCCAAAGCCCTGTGGTCAAAGCATGCTTCGCCTGTTAGAGGAACAGCATGGAGCTTGGTGGGAGGGGCGGAGTGGGAGGCAGAGGGTGGTTGGAGACAGGGTTGGAGTAGTAGTAGGAGCAGGAAGTGCAGAGTTGGAGGAATGACATTACTTTGAATAAGAAGGGAAGTCAGGGTAGATTATGTAGGGTTCCCAGTTCTCCATATTCTTGCCAACACTTTCACCAAACAATTTTCATGACAATATGATGAGTGCAAAATAAAATTTCCTTGTTTTAATTTGGATTTCTCATATTATTGAAGAGGCTGAATAGTTCTTTATATGAGGAAGACCCCAAAACCTGGAATTCATTTATAAAAAAATGTATATTTATTCTTACATGTTTAAACTTCAGGCATCTTCAAAATACTCTCTCCACTTCCTGCAATACACTTACTGAGACATTTTTTCACCACTCAAAATAGTTTTGAAGTCATCGATTTTGATGCCTTTTAGTGCTTCTGCTGTGTTTTGTTTTACCTCTTCCACATTAGCAAAATGTTTTCCTTTGATGACTTTTTTCATCCAGGGAAACAAAAAAAAAAAATCACTTTGGGCAAGCTCAGGTGAATAGGGAGGGCTCAGGGGTCATGCCATTTTTGGCCCAAAACTGCACACTCAGTGTGGTGTAGACAGATGTGCTTATAAATCACCCATAATGAAATGGGCAAACATGTTGAAAGAGTCTTCAAAGATAATTCAGTAAGCAGCTTCAACCTGAGTCTCAGCTTTTCACCTTCCTCTCTGAACAACATGAGCTTCAACACATTCTCCGGCTTCTCCACAAGGTACCAGACCCTGGGCTCCATGCAGTTGCCCAGCTACTGGGTCCAGCTGGCCAGCAGTGCAGCCAGCATCTATGTAGGCTCTGGGGGCTCAGGCTCCCAGATCTCCATGTCCTGCTCCACCAGCGTGTGGGAGCTGGGTGCCTGGCTACAGGGATGGCTAGAGGTCTGGTGGGCATAGGGGACATCCAGAGTGAGAAGGAGACTATGCAATGCCTGAATGACTGCCTGTCTCCTACCTGGAGAGGGTGAGAAGCCTGGAGGCTGATAATCAGAGACTGGAGATCAAAATCTGGGAACACTTAGAGAAGAAAAGACCCCAGTCAGAGACTGGGGACATTATTTCAAGACCATTGAGGACCTAAGGGCTCAGATCTTTGCAAATTCTGTGGACAATGCCCATCTTGCTGCCAATGATTTCAGAGTGAAGTATGAGATGGAGCTGGTCACGTGCCAGTCTGTGGAGAATGACATCAGTGGGCTCTGAAAGGTCATCGATGACACCAATAACACTCGGCTGCAGCTGGAGACAGATTGAGACTCTCAAGGAGGATCTGCTCTTCATGAAGAAGAACCATGAGGGGGAAGTAAATGGTGTACAAAACCAGATTGCTAATTCTGGGTTGACCATGGAGTTGGATGTCCCCAAATCTCAGGACCTCGGCAAAATCATGATAGACATCTGGGCCCAGTATGACAAGCTGGCTTGGAAGAACTGTGAGGAGCTGGACAAGTACTGGTCCCGTCAGATTGAAGAGAGCACCACAGTGGTCACCTCACAGACCGCTGAGGTAGGCGCTGGTGAGACGACACTCACAGAGCTGAGACGTATGGTCCAGTCATTGGAGATCAACCTGGACTCAATGAGGAATCTTGCCGCAGCCC
>PVKM010049751.1:0-10873 GCA_004027735.1 Carollia perspicillata
CCAGCACACAGTAGTATGTTTTAGTCTTTGACCTTCTTATAAATAGCATGGTACTGTGTATATACATATTTTATAACAGGCTTACTCTGTCACTGTGAGGCTTGTGAGGTTTTCTGTGTCACTATGTGTAGCTGTGCATCATTTATTCTCATCGTTCTATAGTGTTCATATATATGAATAAGCATAACTTAGTACACATTCTGTTATTAAGGGGAATTTTATTGTTCCCAGTTTTTTACTCTTATGAAAAATGCATAAACGTGTACACTATTCATGCATCTCCTGGTATCAGTAGACAAAGGTTTCCAGGCCTTAGTCCTAGGCCTTGAATTCTAGGCAATAGCATGCGTGCATCAATGACTTTATTAGATGCTGTCAGGCAATTTTCCAGTGTTTATAGCGGTTTACATTCCCACTAGCAGCGTGTGGGAATCCCACTGTTCCCCTGCTTCACTTGCTCTGCACATTAGTTATTCATGCCATCCATGTGATGAGGCTATTGCTTTCTCCCATATAACCATGTTTTGAATTCTAACTCTCTTAACAGACTCCAGCGTTGCTACTGATCCTCTGTTATGAATTGAAAGTGACTCTGTCTCCCAAGGTAGCTCTCTCAGAGGGCAATTTGTGCATATTACTTGCTGAATAATAAGTACTACTTATGTGAAAAGGGAACATATTACAGCAGGTTACTTGAACTCATCACCGTTGACATTTCGGACTGGAAAATTACTTACTAGGAGGATGTGTCCTATGCACATAATTTGTTTAGCAAAATCCCTGACCTCTACCCCTAGATGCCAGTGTAACATCCCCCCTTCAGTTAGCCACAGTGTTGCAGTATTACTGCGTATCCTGAGGGGAGAATTCAGGCTCGAATTGTTGTAGCAAAGCCAGGGATTTGAGAGACATCGCAGCCTATCAGCACAAATGGGCAAACTCCTTTCTGAATGTGACCTTGGGGTTCTGAAAAGACCTGTGCACTTGGAAATAGCATGTTCAAGACGAATGAAAACAGAGGTAATTTCAAGAAGCATTAGGTTATGGTATTGTTTCGGTTGGTTTGTTTGCTCTGTTGAAGTGAGAGATGTATTTCACCTGTCAGCAATGGGAGGACCCCTAATCCCCTAACGAAGCACTTAACAGTAGAGCAAAAGTGTGCGGGAGACATACGTGCACTTCTGTGAGCATGGAGTAGACATACTTCTTTCTATTCCTCCTGCTAAATACACTGAAAAATCCTGGACTTTATACTTAAAACAAGGAGAATCTCTGACAGGTAGAGAGAAAACAGGCCAGAGATCTCAGGATCCAATAAATGACACCATGGTGAATTTTGTGTGTTTTTTGTTGTGAACCACTTACACCCCAAAGTGGGAGCCGAAGGAGCCATCAACCTGGAAATGCCAACAAGCACAAAGAAAAAAGCGCCAAAGGAAAAAATGCCTGCTTTTTCTAGCCAATGGACAGGGAAGGAGGCAACCTAGAAAGAGAAAACTTGTGGACAATAATCACTCTCTGTAGCCAAGCAATCCACAAAAATCTGTGCCTCCCCCAACTCATGCAGCCAAGAGCAACTAAGGAGCCTCCTTAAGAAGTTACAAAGACAAGCCTCGACATTCCTGCCCAGTGGTATCAGAGAAGGCCAAGCAGGGGCCAGGAACACCTACCTTAATGGCTGTACGATGCCGATGAAAGACATCCAAGACCTAAGAGGAAACACATACCATCTTCATGGACTGCAGAACTCAGCATAGTCAGGACGTCAGTTCTCTCCAGCTTGACAAAAAGATTTGACACAATTCCTGTCAAAGTCCCAGGCAAAATCGTTGTACATACAGGCCAAATTCTGAAGTTCCTATGGCAGGGCAATGGAAGTACAACATCGAAAGCAACTTTGAATAAAGGTAAGATCCTTTTATTACTAATAAATATGTTTTCAGCACACACTGTGTGTTTGGGATTATTCTAAGGACTGGGGATATAGCCTTAAACAACATTTGGAAAAGTAGCTGGAGCTCATACTCTGTTGGGGGAGATAATTGTGAAAGATAAACATGTAATATATAATCTTAAGTCAGGAGACGACAAATTTTATACCCCAAAATAAAGCAAGTGAGGGTGATGTGGGGCAGGGAGTTCTCTATAGGATTTTCAGGAAACACTTCCCGTAGAAAGAGTGATTAGAACAAAGACCTAATGGTCGTGAGGGAGCCAGCTGCCTAGATGTCTGGGGGGACACGGTCTCAGGAAGGGGGCGCTGCCAGGGCAAGAGCGCTGAGGCTGGAGTGGCAGGGGCGCAGGAGCGTGGCAAGGTGACCAGTGCTGGTGGAGTGTGGCAGGTGAGAAAGGGGAGTTGGTGTCAGAGCGTGTTCAGAGATGGCGTGTCTCGGAGGCAGCAGTGACGACTTGGGGTATTACAGTACTCTGAGTGAGACAGGAAGTCTTAGAGGGTTTCATAAGGAGCAACAGTGCCAGTCAACTGTCGTGTAAAAAGGAGGGAAGTATGTACGCATTAGAATGTAAGGCAACAGAGGCACATACAGGAAAATGGAACATTCTCTGTTTATAAAATAAGCCTCATCATAAAGAGAGTCTCTACCTTTGCCTGCTTTAAATTCTAAGGCATACACTCTTTTTCTCTTTGTTGATAATAAGAAGCCCAAACTCATGGTTAAGGCAGTAATGAATAATTCGACCGAGAAGAAGAAATGTTTTTTTAAGTACATCGTGGCAATCAATGAAATGCAATTGGAGAATGGGTTAAATGAAATTGATTTTAATTATAATAGAATGTGCCAAAGTTTGTAAATTACTGAAATTTGATGAAGAGTTTCATAAAAGTCCATTTTACCGTTGATGAGTAAAAATTGAAAAATATGATTTAATGCCAGCCTATTACTGAGGATGATTGGGGAAATTATGGAAACCCGACTTGTTACTTTATAATCATAACACGTTTATTAGTTTTGTGATTTTAGGGTGTTCACGAAAATATCTGACAGGAAGCAAGACGGTCTGAAGTGACTTCACGGAGACTCCATCAGGCCCCCACACTGTCATCAGCTTTAATGAAATGTCTCCCCAGCAACGGTTTAAAGAAGCTGCTACTGAGAATATGAGCGTTCTATCCGAACTGTTAAGCTTTATTTTCACCTTGTTCTGGGGATTCTGCTTCTGTGCTTGTCAAAAACCAGGACTGCAGACAATAATGCAAAACACTGGCAGTGTCGAAAATCATGAGATATTTCAGTTTGTGTTTGATGCTTGCGGTCTCCGATATATCCGATCGTGTGTTCAAGCTTTCTCTCAGGGGCATCCTTCATCAACAATAGTGGACTGAAACTGGGTTCAAAGGAGAGCTATTCTATCCCTCGTATCTGATTAGTGTTTGAAATAGGGCGATACGTTTAGATTGATTGTTTTGGAAGTTTTTCATCGGTATGGGTTTGGCTTCGGATTTGTTAGCAGAGTTTGCAGGAATGAATCTCACACTGAACAATGCTAGCCCACCTGGGAGGCCAGCCCCGTGAGTCTCCATGACAAATTGTAGACTGTCTGTCAAATCTCCACTGTGTTATTTATCTTTTCCCAAGAATCCTTTCCTAGTAACATCCTTCCTTACTATCCATAAGCTGTTCTCAAATCACATACTCAAAATAAGACTCCCAAAATAAATACTTAATCCTTTAGTGTTAACTTGTTTTCTCCTTTTATTTAGGAGTTGCCGTTTCAGTTTCCCTGTCTGCTGTATACTACATGCACAAATTTTATTATCGGTTACGTTTTCCTCATAATTCACTACCTTCTGGACGTTTTAACAACCAAACAACCTAAGATACTTGTCAATGTCTTCCTTGTCTTAGTATCAAAATTTAAGAATAAATATGTATGGAGTTCATGTTTATCTGTGTTCTAATAGAGAAATGAAATATCAAGATATTTAAAATCATAAAGCCATTATTTGAAAAAATAATAAGGAGAAATAAAATATAGGGAATGCTTATTTTGGTACCTTGTAATTGGCTTCAAAGTTCTCTCTTGACTTATGAAAATAAAACATGTTGTCTTATCATTTATATATTCATGAAACAAATCTATAAAACTTCTAAATAAACCTATATATAACTATATAAACTAGTAAAATATACATAAAACTATTAAAACCACATGTAATATAAAAGAGTAAATTGATTCAAATGAAAATTACAATTGTGCTAATTTATTTTGGTTATTAAAGCTCATTACTTTCACATTTCTATTTGTATTTATAAGAATAATAAAAATTGATGAGTTTGAAGCCATTTTAAAACCTTGGTCATTTTAAAGCCTTATTATTAAAAATTGCTCCCTCCCAACAAAACAGACTAAAAAATTAAGAATGCTTTAATCTCTTTATAAGTAATATAGTAAAACTTAGTTTTATTGGACATTATCATCTGAAAATTGGAAACTGGTAAGTTGCTACACAAAGTTTTTATTTCCAGAAAAAGAACTGAGAAACAGATGCGAATATCTCCATGCACTATCGGATAGGACTCTCAATAAAATTAATCGCGGTGCCATCATCAAGGACCTCTAGAAAATTTGCCAGGACCATGTATTGCTTATTTCCTGTTCTTTCCTTTTCAATATTCCCTATTCTTCATTAGATAAGTGGTTTTACTTTTTCCGTTGTTATTTGTAGGGATACAGTGAGACTTTAACATTTAAGTGTTACTTTTTTCATATCTCTGGTGATAAATGTCAATAAATTCATATGCAATAAATTTGAGCATAGGTATTAGAAGCTTTCATGGAGGTAATTCAAAATTATCATGTTATAAATAGTTTCTAAGTAGAGTTGAGATTTTCAACTATTACGTTGCTTAAAAATAAATCAGCTCGCTAAATCTATTGATTTGGTTTTTTATTAAATCTATCAGGGTGACGTTGTTTTACGAAATTGGATAGGTTTCCAGTGTACGATTGTGTAATACATCATCTGTGTGTTGGGTCGTGTGTGTACTGCCCCGGGCCGAGTCTCCTGCCATCTCCGCCCACCCCCTTGCCCTTCTTCCACCGCCCCCCACCCCCCTTTCCTCCGGCAATCACCGTGCCCATCTTCTGCATCCTCGAGTCTGCCTTTTGCTTCCTGGCTCGATCCCTTCACCTGCTCACCCAGCCTCCATCCACCCCATTCCCCCTGACAGACGTCAATTAGCTTGATGTCAAATGTGTGTGGCATTTCCTCATGTTTCATAGTATAAACACAAAATACAGCAATACATTTTGAAGTTTATAATTTACTTTGTTTTTTGACGGACTTTTTCTGAGAATGTCTAATACAATATGGTCATATTGTATGACCATACAATATGGTCAAACACTTAAGTGTTTCTTAAGTGTTTCTCAAGAAACACTTAATTCTGGGTGATCACATCTGAAGGCAGTTAAAGGAATCAAAATTCCTGATGACATTTCCATTAATATTATCAGATACTTTTCGTTGTCATAAAATCGTGTGATCCCTGAACTGTGGATTACGTCAGAGGGCAGAGTCCACTCTGCCCTGCACACAGCCCATCGACCTCCATGATGGGCGCACACGGAGCTCGTGTGACGTACCTCCAACGAGGGAGCAGCATTTAGTATTAAAAGTAAAAGAAAATTTTAATTCTCCTTATGATACTATATATACAGATTGTCCCATAATAGAAGACATTCTGCAAAGTGTTTGTTTCCTTAATAATAAAGAAATCCATTTAAAAAATTTAAAAAGCAATTATGAAATTATGCCTAACTTTGCAATTTCTTTCCATCACATTTCCATACATTCCACAGCGCTGATGCCTCGTTCTTTCCATTCTAACCGAAGAAGCAGCACATTATAAGAAAGTCTTCTTCTCTTTACAACTTTAGTATTTATTCTAATATGCAATCTCAAAACCCCCCGCTTGGTCACTTTCAAAGGGAAAAGGTAGCATCAGGGGAAATAAAAATAATTGTTCTTACAACCGGTGGGGTGCTTTAAAAAATTGAGTTTCTTCCTCTCTCCACACCCGAGGTGGGTACACTCCTAATGCTTTGTAAATTGTCCCTGAGCTACTGTCTGAGGATCTTTCCTCCTGCCATTCTCCTAAAGTTCATGACCAGGGATTACTTGAAACAGATACAGCCGGTTACTATTATTATTTTCTATCATAGGTGCCTGAGGACTAATTTTTGCCAGCAAGGACAAGAGATAAAAGAGCAATGAAATGCATTCTGGAGCTCACTTGTCAGGGGTCCTGTCTCGCGTACAGAAACAGAACAGAAAATGCTCTGTATTTAAACATCACCCCAAACCCAAAGTGAATACAGTAACCCCTTCCTCCCCGTCAACCCCTCAGTTTCGCACCGTGTGCAGAGCAGCCTGTGAAAACACACCTCCTCCGCTGCCGTGCTGACCACTAACTGCAGTGTTGTAGCGCCGTCTGGTGTTGGCGCCTAGAAACGCAGCTGCCATTTTTCACGCGGTGTTCAACTGATCTTTCTCATTCTGCAAGGAATTTTCTATTGCGATGAAAAAACACACCTCCGTGCAATGCATATGTATGAGTTGTTGAAAGAAAATAAAATCTCAATCACAGCCTTTAAAATTCTGCATCATTTTCTTTCTTGTGGATGTTCTTATTACTTCCCCAGGGGAAATATTTTTAACAAAAACAGTACATGTGGCATGCTCTCTCTAAAAACATACTTGGTGAGTAAATACAGACAACTCCTCCGATTTATTTGAAAGTTCTTTTACATTTCGGATTTTGAAAGAAAATATTAAACATGAACAATAAAGAGCTGAAGCCCAGTGCTTTGGTCAGTTTTTAAAAAAATTGTTTTCGGTAGAATAACTCCAGTATCATGGATACCAAAAAGACTCAGAAGATCAGCTTTGAAAAAACATACCAATTAAAAAACATTGAATTAGCTTGACTTGCCTTTTCACAAAGTTACTAAGTGCCTGGATAAACATTTTCATGCTACGAAAAGAAATATTAGGAGAAATAACCAAAATCAGGTTAACACCAGATCTGAACATGCAGAACTTACGTAAAAGAGCAAAGTAAACATCTCGTGGTACGGTGAGGGTCCATTTAACAAAAAAAGTTTATTCAGCATGATAAGGGGTAGATAAAACCCTCCGATGAGAGGTATTTATCCACCCTTCTCACTTACGGTGAGGACACTCGTCATATGAAGTTTGAGGTCCTACACATGGAAAAAGACAGAAATTACAAGCAAACCAGTTTCTCCTAAGATATATTTTCAAACATTTAAAACCCTGCATGATGTAAAAATGAGGCAAGCCCGCATGCTACAGAAACTAATTAAAAGCAGCAGCATTGTCTAAAATCCAGTTACTGAATTTGAGAAATAAAACATTTTAATAACCTTAGGCATTATATCTAATTTCACAGCTAGAATAATTTATCTTTGCTATGTAAATTAAGTATAATAATTATAACATAGCCACCATTATGCTGGGAAAGATCACTTCTTAGCTTTCTCTAATGAGCATTTTAAATTTAAATTGAATGTATTTATAATTCAAAGGTTAACAAATAAAGCTTTTTGAATTGGAACATAAAGTGTCACATTCGTTCAGCTGTTAACCAAGTAAAACTCAAAGACATTATTACCAAGTTCTTATTAAAAATAATATAAGACATAGTCACTTTTAAGATGTAATCATTTTCTTAAAGCAATTAAGACTTAAATTAGGTTCCAATTCAAGATGGCTTCTGGATATATGAAATGCTTCTGATGTAGTCACGGCAGAAGAGAGGGTGCCCTTGGATTCAGGTGCAAGGCACCGTCCTGCGCTCTGCGTCCCCACTGACCCTTGCAACACAATATCCTTTCTCTTTCCCTGCTGGCGTCCACTCCTGAAGCTGATGCTGATGAACCTGCTGCTCTGCTCCTTCTGTAAGCCCAGGGCCTAGCGGCCCCTTCCTCACTCAGACACCACGATCTGGGCCATGTCCTCTGTTTGGGTCCTGTCTACGCTGCAACACACCTTTGTCTCTCATCTGAGACCATGCTGTCTTTTCCACAGATGCCCGCATTCCAGTCTTAGCTTCTGTCCTCACTCCCCTGAGGATTTCCAGATCCTGTTCAGGCCACGTGGGAGCGTAGAAAGCGTGAGCTAGAGGAACACGGTCTCTACTCTCATTGTGCCTGAGCACACACTGGCACGGCTCTGCAGCCACTGGGGTCGCCCTATCGCACACCGTGCAGCCATCTCTCCCCACAGTCCCTAAGCTGAAAGTAAGGGCAGTCCCTTAACACCACGTGTATGGATTCCCTCCACGCATCCATTTTCCTTGAAAACATTCTACATTCTCTTCCTGAATGACAGTAACTTTCTTCACTCCATAATTCCCCCCATCCCAGTATCATTCACACACACACACACACACACACACTCTCTCTCTCTCTCTCTCTCTCTCTTCCCTACGGCTACAATGGCAAAGGAGGAGGAAAGTGAGATCACCAAGACAAGGAAAGCATTGGAGTTATTTTTAACACGATCTCTATTCAGGTAGAAGCAGTACACTGGCACTCCTACTCAGGGGTCAGACGCTGTTCTACACATTGAGGGAGCTGTAAGGAAGACTGAGTGATTCATTTTTATCATCTGATTCAATTTACTGTTTACTTTTGTCTCTTAAGTGTATTCAAAAATCCCTCCTACGAACCTCCCTATGTGTGCCAACCCAAGGCCACCCAAGCAAATACTCTAAACATTAGTTCAATCTCTAATTTGTGTTGGCAGAGAGAATCTAATACACAGTAATTAAATTTCTGTAATTCTCTTTCTTTGTGTTTAAAGAAAATTCATTGCATTAACTGAATGTAACATTAGATTTTTACTTATTTAGAGTTACATTTTACTTCAAAGTGGTCTTCATTCATCACAGAATAATATCAGTCACCCCTGTGTTTACTAAGGATTGAGATACCTTACTTGGACATACTAAAAATGTGTGCTTTTTTTGATGTCAGTTTTATGGACCAGACCATGTTTTAGGATGTAAAGACTTATATAAAAATAATAAAATACATTGCTCTTGTCCATGTTACAGTATTACCCTATACTTTATCTCAGTTTAGAAGGAAACCAGCCGATAGTAACAAAACTTCAGACTTCAGGAAGCTTCTAGTTAGCTGGTCTCAAGGTCAAATGCAGGTCTCCGGGTACTCCTCACGCCATGCAGCACCACTCTCCAACAATATTCAGCAGCTATGACCTAGGTTAAGAGAAGCAAGGCATGCTGGGTTATTTCTGGTCAAAGGTATAATCAACTTTGCCTGTGGCAGGATCACTTTACATGGCACCAGTTATAGGCCACAGGTGGAAGTCTGGCGGTCCTGGCAGTGTAACTCAGTGAATTTCTGTCAAATTTGTGTCCTTTGTGGATTTGTTCTGTATGCCCCCTGGGCCAGCAGCCTCTAATCTGGCTCTGCCCAGATGACTTGATTACTTCTTGTCTCCTACTTATTTTCCCTGGCTTGAGTCCAATTCCCCTCCCAAACATACTCCAAACAACTTCCAGGGAGATTTTTCTAAAATGAAAATCTGATCATGCTAGAACAGATTCTTAAAGCTTTCAAGGGAGAGTTAAAGGCTCTCCTCCTAGTTCACAAGGCTCTTCGCCTGTCTCGGTGCTTTCATTACCATGATTGGTCAGCCTCCTGAGCCGTTCGCCTCCCTTCTACTCAAGGTCCGTGGACTAGAACCATCACCCGAATCTCCCCAGTCCGCTGCACTGGGGTCTACCTTTGACAAATTCCTTCAGTAATTCTTAGGCAAAGTTTGAAAAGCTTTGTCTAGAGGGCGTTAAATGCTCAGTGAGAAATAAAGAGACTTTCCAAAAGACTTTTGCAATTTAGGGGTGAATCATTATACATCTTAGTTTTTAATTACTTTTTAGTTGGATTTTGGTTAAAGGAAAGATCAAAATAGTCTTAGTGAGAGAGATTGTCGTGGTCAAGTAGCTGGCTTGATTTATATTGGATGCATTATTTTCTCATGAAACAAATATTTCAGTTTCTGAAAAAATGTGGGACAAGCAAGTTTTTACTTTTTGTCTTTCAATAGATTATTCCTCCTTGTGGATAAGTGGGCATGAGAATCTCCTAGGAAAATAAGCAACAGTGAATGCACCTCACCCCTTCTTAGGGTCAGCATTGTATCTTGGCCACTTCGGTCAGCTGGGATGGTGCAAACTAACGTCCAAGCGCAGGACCACTGAGAGACCACAATGGCCTGCTCCAATCAACACTGTCATTCCAGGTCGCCCCACATCACAGCCCACATCTTACAACATGCTCCACCTCGTCTCCCAGTAGGTAGTGTTGGGAGAGGCTGCCTTCTCCTTCTGAAGGTCTCTCTTCTTGTCTCACTCAACTCTGACTTCTAACCAAAGTTAACCAAATTGGTGCTTTTCCCAAGACTTTGAACCTTGACTAAGTGACCTAAGGGCAAAAAGACAAAATTTGAAGTCACTCATTACAAGCACAACATCAGTATGGTGATGGCACTACAGCCAGGTAGCTTCTGCTGGGCGCCACCCTCCCTGCTCCCTGCTCCCCTCCTCTTTCCCAACAAGCCTGGTTGTCCAGCCTCTGGATGGTTTCCTTCCAATAAACCCTCTCTCGTTTGAAATTAGCCAAAAATCAGTTTGGGATTTGCAACCCGTATATTGATAATACACTCTTCATGAAGAAAGTGATCATCAGGAGTAGAGACAGCAAGTATGGGTTGAGTCTACATGGCCACGAATAAGAGGTTGTTCCTAGTCTCAGGTGTGGCTGAGCCTGTAATTGCCAGAACCCTGACGTGAAGGAACCT
>PVKM010049752.1:0-10949 GCA_004027735.1 Carollia perspicillata
GACCATTTACATTTAGTGTAATACTGATAGCGTTTAACTGAAGTGTTGCGTCTTGTTTTCTGTTTGTTCCATCTGTCCTCCATGCACAGAGGAGAGGCTGTATGGATATAGACTTCCTTGTGTCTGTGGTTCCCAGGGCTTCTAGACTCCAAATACGAGCTCACACTCGACCTCGAACCATTTGTTCACAATTTTAACTGAATTCTTCTAACGGCTAGTCCGGTGGCCCCGCCTTTCTCCTTGCTCAGATTCGGGCGAGCCCGTGCTTACGTTCTGTCTGTCCTTGCAGGCACCTGTCTGTCTTTCCTTGAATTCCAGGATAGTTGGTTGCCCTGCAACTTCAGCTCTCTGAAGAGTTCATGAAAAGTTACCATTTTATGTATCACATGGCTTCTTCTTATTAACTCGGGAGGGATTCTCTTTCAAGCTCTCCATATCCCAAGTACCCCCTCACGTGAATCGTAATTTATAGAGACGCTAAAGCAGTTTCAACTCAAATAGGAAATCTTCCTAAATTTAGTAAAGCTCGATTCCCAAACAGTGAGTTGGAGGGCAACAAAAAGAAACCTAAACATCAAATTATTTTGCTTAAAGCAAAGAACATATGATCCAAAAAGGGCGGTAGGAAGGTGTTGTAAAGAGAATAAGAGACAACATGATAAGTGAAATGTGGTTGGTAAGAAATAAAATTACAAAGGAAACAGAGCTAACACAATCGATCAACTAAGAGTTAGTTTAAGTTAAATTTATGATTTCCTGCCCCATAAAACATTTCCCATGTCGCCAAGCTGAAGTACGAATGTCAGGCATGAAACACAAGCTATTTATTGCAAGATGGTGACAGTGACAAGGCGCCATGATTTCTTCCAGATTACCCCAGGAAGCAAGGCGGCAGCTGCCAACCTGTGCCCGGGAGATGTCATCCTGGCTATTGATGGCTTCGGGACGGAGTCCATGACTCACGCCGATGCCCAGGACAGGATCAAAGCAGCAGCACACCAGCTGTGCCTCAAAATTGACAGGTGCTCCTTAACCCACGGTGCTGACATGGGGTCTGCGCGCCAGGAGAACCTGACCCGAAACTGCGGGTGGTTTCACCCGCCCAGGGAGGCGCGGGTCACAGAAACTCGAGTCTCCACAGGCCATTTCCTATAGCAGCCACTCTGGTCTGCTCTTTCCCTGAAGTCAGGCCTTCTAGCAGTCGCTGACAAACTATGGCTCCAAGGAATTCTCTGGAATGTCAGAATAACGAAAGGGGCAATAGAATTTTTTCCCCCGTAGCAATCCAGTTAATTGACCATAAAAATAGAACCACTGAAGGTATTGGCCACAGGAACACGGCAGAGCCCAGCTAGTGGTCCCGCTGTACCAAACGTGGCAGAAAACAGAACTCAGAGATTCTCCCAAAGGAGCTCTCGACTTGACGCAATGCGTTCTTGGTAAACATCGGTTGCTGGTGTGCTGTATGCCATCGGCCGTTTTGTACAGAAGTCAGCCCTGAAGAACCTCATGAGGTGTGAGGATGTGTGTATACATGAGTATCCTAAGTCATGGGACATTTCTGACCAAAAACAATATTAGGGAATGGAACCTGATCTTTTGCCATCAGAGCCGGACACAAACCGATTGTGAAGACACGCTTTGTCACAGCGGTGGTTAGTGTGTTCCTCCTGTGGCTACAGTAGGCAGGGTTTTCCCTGCTGGCCTGGGAGGCAGACAGCGATCTGCCCTCTGACGGGGCGGAACGGACTCCCTCCCTGTCTGTGCACAGCCCGGGCTCCTGCCAAGCACAGCACACCGCCCCAGATACCTAAGGGGGACTGGTCAAAGCGCAGCTCCTCGATGCCAACAGCAGACCCGCCTGGCCAGTCCCTCACTGTCCCTTTGTGCCCTGGGCAGGCTGGGAGGGGAGTAGCAGAGACCTAAGGAGCTTGGCCTGGGGCCTGGGCAGGGGACTAGGGTTTCACCATGTGAGTGTGAGGTGGGCACAAACACTCATCCACAGCAGTCCCTGGGGTGCTTCCACATTTCCCTGAAATCACACTAAATACGCAAGACCAATGAGACGGGAGAGCACAGAATATGAGTAAGGGGCATCGCTTGGCTCCAGTTATCAAGGGTTAATAGTATTCCCACCAACGTTACAGGAAACTGAAGGGTACTAGAGCTGGAAGTATCATTGGACTTTGGAGTTTACGAACTGTGTTTTATTTCCAGGGCGGAAACTCGCCTGTGGTCTCCACAGGTATCGGAAGACGGGAAGGCTCATCCTTTCAGAATCAACTTGGAATCTGAACCCCAGGTATGAATTTTGGAATAAGTGATGTTCGCATTACATTTCCGTTTAAATGATGTGGGCAACTTCCAAGAGGAAGAAATGGCAAATATACAAAAACTGGAGTACATCTTCATTATCTGAGGTTAGCTTAGATTACCCGTGTTTTCTTACATGAAGAAAACAGAGATGTATGCCTAACCTAGGCAAACATCTTGTTAAAACACAAATATGTCCTCATCAGGAAAAATTGGGCTGCATCCACATACAGTCCACTTAATTTTTTATTATCTTTTATGATGGACTTCTGCCAAGTGACCATGAGGTAATCCAAGAAAATGAAGATGTTAAAACAAAAGGAAGGGCCAGACAACCATTTGAAACCGGTGTCTCTAAGCTGTTATTTGAACGTCAGCCCTCCAAGGTCTTCCCCCATAGCTTCTTTTCCAGCTGTTCTTTAATTCTCAGTTCAGGCATTCTGTAATCAAGTCTATTCTACAAAAAGTCCTGCACTATGCAATCAAGACGCTATTCTGCTCAGGCAGTCGAATTACAAAGATGAAGGACTTGCCCTTGCAGCAACTTTATCTACTGAGCGAAACTAATTGAATAATCTGCTATTTATCGGACTATGTCTATTCTCAAAAGCTCCAAAAATCTGATATTAAACCTACCCTCAAGTGAGCTGTAGGGAAAATGTGATTAAGAAAAGGGTTTTAGAACCCCTACTTAAAAGCTCCCCAGATTTGGAGAGATGGCTTTATAAATTACATACCTCTTTTAAAAGGAGCTTTCCTACTGAACCGAGCAGAGGTTCCCGGGGTGCAGTTTTTCTAGGTGTCTAGTGAAAACGGCTGAGAGCGCATTTGTACCTGATGCTTCCGCAGCGTCTCCCTCTGGGTCTCAGCTCCTGTGTTGGGCCTTCAGGTCTCCCACTCGTCTCCATAAGCCCCCCTCTCCTCTCTGTAAAGTACGTGAAGGAGCGGGCGTTTGCACGTGTATCTCCTAGGGCTTCTCCAACAGTAAGGTAAACAAATTGTTCACAGAGGTATCGAATTCAGTGGGAGCTCCCATAATAATTGGCAGAGTAACACCCTCCCCCAACCCCCACCAGGGTGTGACCGGAAGTCCCCCCCCAGGCCTATTCTCAACAATGAGAGAGGAAAGTGCCCCCGGTCTCAGGACTTCCTAGAGACCAGGAATGCCTTCTTCATTACTGTCACCAGGGTCATTACAAATTACTTTGGATTAAACAGGACAGGCACAGGAGGGGCTAAAGATAGACCACATTTTCTGACGTGGCCCCGGACCCATCCTCAGACTAGTGCTCTGCCCCCACCCCCAGCTGCTGCAGGTAAAGGTGGCCGTGCAAGGTGAGTGGGATGTGTAGGCCAGATAAGGGTTCTGCTCTTCGAGGTAAGCGAGCAAAAGATCAGGCGGATACGGCAGGTAATAAATGTGGTGGGAAGCGACCTGAATGTGGCCGGTGGAGTGCCCCGGCCTCCTAGCTGGGTTGGTGAGTAATAACACCCCTAATCTTCTGCCTTTGACAGAAGAAAAGATACTACACCTGGGGAAAACATAGAGCAGGAAACAGGGTTGTTGTTTTTTTTAATTAAAGGTGAAGAGGGGGTTAAGGACTACAGAAGCCAATCAGAACATTCCTGTAGTTTGAGTCATGAGTCATTCTTACTGACACGCCCTCAGAGATAAGAGCCACTTCAGTTCTCTTCCCCACGGACCAAAGGATTTCTGCTCCTCACGTCCTCGGGCCAGGTTTCTGCACGATCGGTTCGCAGAAGGTGCTGCTTCAGGACAGACATTCCCCACACAAGGCAGCTCAGTTCCAGCACAGCCTCCCCATCTGCGATCCCATAGCAGGAACTAGAACACAATGCGGGGATACTGACCAAGCAGTGGACTTGCAGAATGAGATAGGAGGGAAGCTGAACCGGGGTGTTGAGTGGTCTCCTCTTATTTTTTTTAACTGCCACAAAGCTATGCCGAGAGATGTCCTTTTTCCCCCCAAATGAGACCTCTGCAACCTTCTGGCCAGCAAAGGTGTGTCAGCCTCAGAAACAAATGTCGTCACTACACCCAGCTTTGAGATGCCCTTGCAAAGGGACAGTAAGATGCCATAGAGCAATACACAGTTTGGGTTCTTGTTTCTCAGCCCAGATTAAACCTTTATTGTAAATTATGTGACTTTCGCTGTTGGAATAAAATATTCTTTTTCACTTAAAAAATAGTATACCTCTATTGGAGGAAGAAAACCCTACTGTATGTCCTACCACCCAAGTGCAGCGCCAAATAATAAAACGTCAGTATATTTATTTATAGTCTTTTCCCCTGTGTATAGGGTTAGCCTTTAGAGACTTTTTCTTACACAGCTATAGTAATAATTAATACAAACATTTTAATGTCTAGTTTTTTAAAGTTTTTCCATGCCATTATTAAAAGTTAAATGTTGTTTTTATGAATTTAGACTCGAAATTGAGAGGTTCCTTAGAGCAACCCTGGCCATTGACTATACAAACTTAGTGTCCAGGTTCAGTCCTGACCCTGCCCAGTGAGCACACACACATTTTTCTATACAAGGCTCTGCTCTCGACTAAGGTCACGTTACAGTCCCCGTCCTTCTGCAAAGCCTACATTCCCAAATAAAGCATTTACCCTTATCTCTTGTTAATGTTAGTTGAACAACTCAAAATTATATGTGGCTATCACAAGACAGGAAAGATGCTTTACTCAAACAAAAAAAA
The DNA here is from genome assembly GCA_004027735.1 of Carollia perspicillata. Taxonomy (NCBI): domain Eukaryota; kingdom Metazoa; phylum Chordata; class Mammalia; order Chiroptera; family Phyllostomidae; genus Carollia; species Carollia perspicillata. The sequence continues at coordinate 5,038 of PVKM010049752.1, forward strand.
AATGGTTCTTTCCTAAACGATAAGACAGCTGTTGGCACTTCCGTATGGAGGGCTGAATCCTTGTCACAGAAGAGTTGACAATAAGGACATCCTACATGTGCAGCCACATAGCATAAGGGTTGGGTTGAAGTTCTTCCTCTTTTCATCAAATACCCTCGTTCTACGATGTTTTGATAACTGGGCGGCAGCCTACACAAAGCAAATCTTCACAATCCCTATTTCTCTCAATTCTTCCCATGAGAAATGGGAAAAACTTGACAGATCGCTGCAGAAAGTAATCATAAGGGTGACTTAATTTTTCATCTTTGGAGTGAGGATGAGGCCAGGGCGGGGGTGATGGTTCATAAATTCCGAACATTATAAAATACCATTTAGTCTTTGTGCCTTGATCAAATATATGATCACTTGATCTAGTGTTTCCCTTATTTCCCCACCATTTTTTCTTATAAATAAATACGTGTGTGTATTATCAAGCATTGTTTGTTGGAGCTGACGATCGCCTCAGTTCTCAGACCCAATCTTTACCTGTGACAACTCCTCCACAAGAGGAACGGAAAGGTGGACTCTCTCTGCCGTCCTTGCCGAGGTCACGCCAGGCCTTGGGAGGTGGCTGTCCAGGGCTGCTTCCTCCCCCCTGCTCCCCCCCGCACCATGTTAGCGGATCTCTGCTGTACTATGGCAGCCCTGGCATTTCATTAACTCAAAATAGTATTCCTTAATATAAGCTCCTAACGTTTAAAAATAACATTGAAAATTTAATTAATTGCAATGCTGATTGATTGAATGCCGAAGAGATAAGAATTGTGTGGCTGCTTTTGGAGGGCTGGAGTAAACACAAGAGCTGGGACTCTATTAACTGCTACATAAAGTTTTTACTGGTACCTGCCATTACTGGGGACTTTCCACTATGAAATAAAAAGAAATGAAAGTGGAACAGCAAACTTCCAATTGGTTTTGTCCCTCGATTCGGCCGGCCATCAGCGATGATGTGAGCCCTGGATAGGATGCTGCCTCTTGGTGTCATTTTAATGTTGTGCTCACCCTCCATGTACACGCTTCCTGGGTCTTGTCAGGGACGTCTCTGAAACTAATGCTTTGCACAGCCTAAGTGCGAATGTTTAAAGCCTGTATTAGAAAAACTTCCTTTTGTGATCTGTCTAGAAAACTCAGGGGTTACTTTTCCCTTAATACATTATGCATTTGCAACTTTTGCAATATATAACCAAAACCGAAAATGGCAAAGGAAAAGCTTGGAGCCGATGAACTCATGGGCTGTTGTGCGGAAGCACCACTAGACATTATTAGTGCATAAATGTTTTCAGAAAAGGTCCCTCACTCATAGGACAATCACCCTCCATGTTTATTTACCATTTTAAGACTAACAAAATAAAATAAGGGCAGAGATATTTCCCATAAAGCTATCACACGATGTTAAATAATTTTTATAAATTCAATTCTATTTACCAAGATCTTTAAAGTGTAGCATACTTTGTTGAAAAAAAGAAAAAGCTAATTTACAAATAGCTTGAGCCCTTCAGTCCTGCCTGTTCATTCTTTTAATGAGCCTGTTAATTAGCCTGAGAGATTTATAATCCACCAAAACTAAATTATGCAATTAGGCAATTAGCCTTCTGTCTTCTTTCGTATTAAAAAGAGTAACAGAGGCTGAATCATGGCCACTGTCATTACTTAAAATTATTTCCAGTTCATCGTTTCATGCCATAAGAATGGCTAATCATAATGGTTAATCATAAAACATAGCCATTCCCACTTCATTATCAAATCAGCGAACACAGTCAGATTATACCGCCGTATAAATGCTTGACCACACACATTTCCACGTGTTCTGGTATTCAGCATTTTTCTAAAGCCACATTTGGTTGTTTTCAGTCCTTCTGCTCTCTGGCATAGCCACCACACTGTCACCATACCAACTCGTAGGCAGCAAGCCATTGTTCTGGAGGGAAAAGAATGGAGGCAATAAGCTAGTGGTCAAGTCCATCCCTCTGTAGAATCATAGACTAATGTATTCAACTCAGCCCTTTTGTCAAGTTCAGGAGGCTATGAAAATATGCTGTCCAAGGCTGATGAGAGAGATGCTGCTCTTGACTGCATCACAGTCAATGAGATTGACTTCGATGAGGTACAATGAGATTTGAGCAGCTGGAGTCAGAGGCTCCCATGACGCTACACCCCATTTGCCTTGTCATGACTTGGTTTTTAAGTGGGTTCTGCCCATAGGCCTGAGTATGTGTGATGACTGCCTGCTCAGGAGAACCAATAGAAAGCATTATGCTCCTTGGGTCCCTACAGGAAGTTGCTGGTGTCCTCGGGCACAGGTATCTCTATGCAAAACTCTGGTCCCACCCCTACAAAAGGGAAACAGTCTCTTTTCCAACAAAATTAAGCACCATTCCACAACTTACTCATCTATAATGACAAGAAGGGGAAAAAAATGACATGAACAAGCATAGTACAAGATCTTTTTACTTTCTTTTTTAATAAAAAGTCTCACCCTGGCTGGTGTAGCTCAGTGGGTTGAGCACGGGCCTGCAAACCAAAGGGTTGCCAGTTCTATTCCCAGTCAGGGCACAGGCCTGGGTTGTGGGCCGGGTCCCTGGTTGGGTATGTGAGAAGCAACCAACTGAAGTTTCTCTCCCTCTCTTTCTCCTTCTCTTCCCATCCCTCTAAAAATAAATAAGTAAAATCTTTAAAAAAAATAAATAAAAAGTCCCTTTCCAGTAACATTCCAAATAACCATAAATGTTTTTATTATTTGAGATGTGTGTGAAACGCTGGTGACACATTCACAAAAGTAAACGAGGTTGACGTGAATGCGTGAGTGAAAATGCAGCTGCAAAGAATTATCTTACTAAGCCCGCCCAATGAGAAGATTTGGAGCGAGAGTCAGCTCACGTGTCTTGTAGCGTTCGCTTTCGGTTTTCTTCCATTGCTTAGGAAGAAACTTGATAACTTTATGAAATTATAAATCTGTACAAAAATTAGAAAACACAATTCCTACATTAACGTACTAATACAGAGTTTCAGATCATTCGGGCATATTTCAAGTTCAGTGTTTAGGACTCTGATTTTCGGCCCTTTTTGCCAAACAATAAAGTGCAAGTCCTTTTGTGAATCATGCACATTCACAAAATGAATGCCTTTGTGTTCCTGACTTTAGTCTTTCTGGAACTAAACAAGAAGAGTTCTTTAAACACAGAACAATGAAATCATCACAATAAAAAAAGGAGGCTTCTATAAAGGTTATTGCCACTTTCATAAGTAGAAAGAGTTTTTTAATTCTTACTTTTTCTGGAGTTAAGTTATAACTTAATCCACATTAAGAATTTTGGGGGTTTTGTTGTTGTTGTTGATGTTGTTGTTGTTGTTGTGGGTATTAAGAAAAAACAACTTTTACTTGGATTAGTTAATATGATTCAATATAGTTATTAACAAATGCTCCCTTTCTGGCTGTTTTATTCCTTCATTTCCTAAAGTGAGAGAGGATCTTATTAAAATATTGATAGGAGATAAAGCACATGTAAGTTCTACTTGAGAAAATGTTGAGTAGAAGAGTTTTATGAAGCTGAAAATCCCGTTTCTAATCCGAAACTTCTCTACCCAAATGAGTCATGAGCATTCCCTAAAAGATGTAGATACTGAATTATTTTATAATATTTTAAATAAGGTCAATTCCTTTGCACCTGCACATTGGGTAGACGAACAGAGCACAGGTACATTTCACGGAAAATTCCGGAAGGTTTGTAACTAACCCCTCCTTTGACCCTGCCTCGAACCTTGTAGTGAGGAAAGAGGACTGAATGAACCGTGGCGATGCTGTCGGTCTGCTCACTAACGGCCTGTTCTGCACCCTGTGGCTCTGTGTATCTTGTCTGCCATTGTACAGGAGTTCAGGCCCATTGGTGCCGCGCACAACAGAAGGGCCCAGCCTTTTGTTGCAGCTGCAAACCTTGATGACAAAAGACAGGTAGTGAGCGCCTCCTATAACTCGCCCATTGGGCTCTATTCAACTAGCAATATACGCGATGCGCTGCACGGACAGCTGCGGGGTCTCCTTCCTAGCTCGTCTCAACCGTAAGTATCAGACTCCGCCTCCGGCCTCCACGCTCTTAACTGTGATAGCCCGGTTCTTGTCCTTGCAGAAGTCCAGCTCTTGCTGTTTTCGCTTTTACTTCCTGAAGGCACGATCAGGTTTTTATTTGGGAGACAAGCCCTAGATCATGGCTCCGATCCGCCGGTTCCCGCACACTGAGCGAACAGTTGGCCAAAAGGAAGAGCCTGCTGGGGCGCCATCGCGGCCCTTCTTAGTCACGTCGGTATCTGGTGGTGAACGATGCGCTCCGCGCGTGCGATCACTGCGCATCTGACTGTAGCTAAAAGCAGAGGCTAGTCTTCCACTGAGGGGCTTTCAACCCTTTGTCTCCGCAGGATGTGAACTACTTCGAACACAAGCACAACATTCGGCCCAAACCTTTCGTAATTCCAGGCCGGAGCAGGTCATGAGCTTTGAGATTGTGCAGTTTGGGGTGCATGCTTCTTTAATACATCCTACTAATCACCAAGGAAAGTAGCTCGTAGGTGTTTGGAGTGACTTTTTTTTTTTTTGAAGCTTATTTCAAAAGCCAAAGAAACAAACTCACGGAGCAGAGTACAGTGCCAACCAGCCTCCATTTCCGAGAGTCCACACTGACGCGCTCAGAGGGCTTGAAATGCGGTGCGGTCACCACGTTATTTATAGCTAGTACCCCTGAGGATCCCGCCCGGAGTGCAGCGACCTTTGAGGCAGGCAGGTGCGCACCAGCTCAGGAAGGCCCCGGCTGGCGGGAACAAAAAAGGGAACCAGCCCTCCCATCAGGAGCAGATAAGCAGGTGGGGCACAGGTGGGGACGCTGATGTCATTTCATAAGTTAGACGCCCGTCATCGCGCCTCCACCTGCTCCCCATTCCACCATCAGGGCACGCTGGGCAGTCCCCCTTCGTGACAGCCGCTACATGAAAATCAGTTTTCACGGATACTGGCAAAGGAAGAGAAGCTCCTCGAAAAGGGAATTTTCCACCTGGGGGGGAAATAAGTAACACAGGCAGAGCTGCGAGGGAGGGATATAGATCGGTTGCCCCCGTGGAAACCTGTGTACACACTGGAACAACGAGCAAGCTTCATTGCTGCCCGCCAGTCAGAGAAACCGATCATCTTCGGATGCTCCTGTTCAAACGTCCTCTCTCCGAACTGACTCCTACCTCCGAGGGAGGAAATCAATGCCCTGTTTTACCACATCAGGACCCGGCGGCTTCAGGAACCTCACACCCACCCCTCTGCCCTTGGCCGCATCAGGCGGCCCAGAGGAAGGACGGTGGTGTTTGGGCTGCGTTGTCCTAACAGGTCAGGAATGTAGAGTGATGGCCTGTGTCAGGTTTCCCAAACTGGAGGCCATAGGTGGATTCAGTCACAGACAGTGATTTGTTTAACCCTCCGATTGTCTCGATGAACTTAGGTGAGTACCTTTAAGACAGAACATCTACACTCCAGCTTGTCCGGATAGATGCCCATCACTGGCAATGTATGATTCCTGGCCCATTTTCATGTATGTGTGACCCTGCTGGCCCCTGGGGACATGTGCGTTTATGAGGCCTCCTGAGGTTGGTCAGTCATTACTTACATGAGTTGTCCACATGCAGATCTTTCCAGAAGCTAGAGTCAGAAGCAGAGGATTACCTCAAAATAAGCCAGGCAATTTTGTGATCTGACTCAGAAAGAGCAGCAGAGAGATGCTAAGAGGGCGATTATTACAAAAATACATCTTCCCCCCCCAGAAAAGGAGCACACTGCCACATCCCCACCACCTACAATCGCAGCTGGCACAGAGAAAACACTCCTCGGTGCTCATCAGCTA
>PVKM010049753.1:0-10876 GCA_004027735.1 Carollia perspicillata
TCTCTCTCCATAATCAATGAAAATAATAAATTTAATATAATCCAATGTCTAATTAGAACATGGAATATTAAAATGTGATCTATATTATGTCTTCAAACTCATATTTTGTTCTACCAGAAGAATGATGATTTTAATTTATTCATATAAATCTGGTCTCTGAGAAAATAACAATTAAATAACTATTGCTACTAGGCAAGCAGCAGCCAATCTGGATAGTCACCATCACATTTCCTGTATTTGATGTCTGTCTGGAAATAGAGATGACATTTGCCTTCCTTGTTTTTTTTTAAACATAGCCTCTTCGGTAAAAGACATTATAGTGTCAGTTCAGACCTTTTTCTGATTCTCTGTTTTCATAAATCACTTTTTCTGCAAAAAAGACCTCTGTATTCAGACATGAATCTACAATCCACTGAAAGAATAATAAATGAATGCACTGAATAATTTTAGTGACTTTCCATAGCTTTCTATTTCCTATGAATTTAGTCAATTACTTTTGGTTAATCCTTTGTTTTTCTTTTTGCTTTATAACCTGGGCTTGGATTTTATGTACTTTTAATTAGTTTGACCTCATCCTGTTGCAGTTAAACTCAGCCAAAATATTTACACTTCACATTTCCTAGAACTATCTTAAATTTGTATCAGTCACTCTTACTGTTAGTTAGTTGAGAGCCTATGACTGGGATAAAGGATGTAGTCATGTTAACTGAAAGGGAAGATTGAGAAACAAAGGCAAATTCTTCTTGCTTTGCAATTCAACCTAGACTTAGCCAGGACTCCAAACCGCTTTGTACAATAAACTTAGCTACCAGTCAATAACAGTGCATCACTTAAATCAATTGTTGCAGATGGTTTTAAAAAAGGAAGCAGGTTCTCAAAGCAGAGCCCATTCAGACGGAATTTCTCTGGGACTTCCAACTGATTGTGCATTCTTGGGCCAGTCACACAATCCCTCGTACTAGGAAGAAGGAGGCAATGCCCACCTTACAGAATTGTTGTAAAGATCACATGAGGAACAATGTGCTTTCTAACCTGTGGAGGTGATATGACTTCAGTATAGTTGTGATTTTCATCACCTTAATAATTAGCATTGACGTTCTTGCCTTTGGATTTTATCCTGTGTCTGTGTAACTGCCATAGTAGCTCAATGGCACGAGCAGAAAAGGTGAAGCCCCTCCTCTCAACTCCTTGCTTGTGTAGATTCAACTGAAGAAAAGTGACAGGCTTGGTTCTCTCTGACTTCTTTCCCAGTAGAACAACCATCTTACCATTCATCAGTATTTGTACTTAGATAAAGGGCTGAAGCTGAAGCTACAGAGGGGAAAGTACAAAGCAGTCAGCAAAATAGGGCTGCTCCAGAGTTGCACAAACAACCCTGAAGAAGCAAGCCTGAAAGCAAATAAAGAACATCATGAAGTGATTGGCCACACACACTTGCTTTGTTGGTTTCAGTCTTGACAGAGTAATGTTCAGCAGTTAAGTTATATGTTTTGCCTTCCAAAGGCTTTAGGAACAGTAAGTGATTAATTTTTTAAACAGTTCTCACTAAAGAATATATTTTGTTAATTTTATGCCACTAAAAAGGCTATGAGCAAAGGAGTTTCAATGATAGGATGAGTGCAGTATGTAAAAAGTAGGTTTATGTTTTTGCTTTAAGAAGTAAACATCACAGAAGTTAACTTACATTCAACTGAAATTAAGTTCTTATAAATCACAACGATGATAATTTGACTTCTTTCACTTTTGGACAAGTGAAAATCTGAACAATGTAAACAAGTCAGTTAATGATTACTAAATTTATTTTAAATGCTATCTATTTTTTATAAAGTAAGTTTTTGCAAAACTTTAAAAAAGCACATTTCTTGAAGATTTTTTAGTGACTGATTTTAAAATTGTGCATGTGGAGACACATTCCCAAAAAATCTCTAAGAATATTTACTATATAAACTAAGTGCTTATTTCCCTTGGGAAAAATTGTCTGTGAAAATATCTTGGTAGCTCTTGCAAAATGCTGATCATCAGAATTGGAAGTTCAAATACTCAAAATACACACAAACACAGGCACAAATCCTCTGTATTCCACAACACTAATGTCACTGAATATGAGCAGAAAGACGAAGTCATGCTGTCCTTAATATTTTTAACCATATAAAATGAAAGACTCAAATGAATTATTTTGGCATTTCTTCAGTGATACGGTCTCCTTACTGATCACTTACATGCAGTTTACACTCTTTTATATATGGGGCAAACACAGTTGATTTTCCATCATTAACTCCAAAGTCTGCCGAAAGCACTTTGCATTGATGAATCTCAAAATATTTTACCATTTCACTGAGTCTAACTGCATGTTCTTGGGAAGATTTCAATTACAGTCTGATTTAGTGGGCAGCTTGCTGTTGGTAACAGAGACAAATGGTAAAATCAGAATTGCAATTCAAGACTTCTGACTGATGCAGCTATCATGAGGATCCATTATTTCAATCAGCCTACTCTCATAAAATTGACATCACTTAATGCAAACCTATCACATTCATAGGTAACAGTACCGAAGTAGTGGTGGAAAAAAAGATAAAGAAGTTAAAGTGAAAAGTATGACTCCTGCTATTGTCATGTTATGAATATGAAGCCCTAGAGAGGGCCCTTCTTCTTCCAATTCCCAACTCTCTACAAAGAAAACTACAGAACATCACCATAAGCTTTCAGCTGTTAAGACAAGTTTAAGAAAAAGTGCAGAGTACTCCTCACCAAGGAAATCAGCCAGTGACACGTAAGAACAGTTACGTTGAACCCTTCCTGGTCCAGATGAATGTACTTGACGAGGCTATTATACTCCAATGGAATGAATTGGCTTCAATGTAAAATCTAATAAAATTAAATATAAATGGGCTCCTGAGAAAATTAATTCAACAAACTACAAAACAGCTTCTTGAATTTTTTCCTAATAGCTGTCCCTCTCATCAGCAGCAGCACACCGCATGCTGTGTAGGCAAGAGTGAGGTACAGCAACGGCAACGGTCACGGAGCGCACACGTGTGAACCTCAGCCAAAGCAGCCACTCGTTCCCTCCCTCTTCCTCCCTCTTCCTTTCCCTTCTTCATAAATTCTACAAAAAAACTTGATAATAACTTACTTTTCATATGTTACTATGCCTTTGAACAATAATTGCTAAATTTTAAATGCTCCTTTAAACAAGAATTGAAGGGCAGTCTTTTAAAGTGTAAGTAGCCCAGATACAATGCTTTCTGTTACTGAATGAATGATCTAGAACCCACTTCAGGATAGCCATGAATTCAAAGAGCATTTCCTGACATCAGAAGTGAATGTATGGTTGCTGAGCAGCAGAGCAGTGCCCATACTCAGTGGCATGAGCTTTTCATGAGAAATAGGCCATGGCCTTGTCCATGCTGGCCAATCCTCTGACAATGTGGACTTCTGTGGTGTGGGCTAATGAAGCTGGCATATCATCTGTGGTTGAATGTCACTTGTATCATGGATTTTCTTGGTTATCATGGCTGAAAGTAGACCATTCTTGACCTATTTGGAAGGTATTTATATCAAATAGTATAAGGACAGCAATACTTTCTACTAAATTTCTTGCAGAGCTTTCTACTATTGTCATAATACAGAACAGATTCCTCCAAGAAAATATTTTTATGCTAAAATAGAGAACACTTTTAAATGGAAAATAATTGATCAACCAAAATAGAGAAGGTATTCTTCCCATTTCCCACCATTTCTGCAACTTATTTTGCTTGCCCTGATTAAACGAATGATGGGTGAGTACTTATTAATACAAGGCTTTATTTTTGTCAAAGGGCGTACTCATCAGGAAGGTTATGCTCACATTTGCATTCTTTACAGCACTTCCCATCCACGTACGCAAGAGCCGACTTCAGCGGGCAGTCAGGGTTCGGGCAGATCAGAGTTTCACACCGGATGGTTCCATTCTGAGAAGAAAATGGGATTCAGGGAATTCACAAGTTGCAGTGTGGTACTCTTCAAGTAATTTTAGATCTGTTTCTTACATTTTAAACCCTTTCCATAAAATTTCATGAAGACCGCTATTATTTTTGGTTATTATGCAGTAAAACCCATAACACAGAGACCCACAGTAATACGAATTGGGTTACAACACATTTGGTGATTGGCTCCCATCTTCTGCCCAGCAACTGATCACGCTGAGCCTGAGTTCTCACCTTGTGTGGTGAGGTGGATGAAGACATGAGTAGAGGCAAAGGCACACACTGGCCAGGAAGCAGCGGGCTAAGGGTAAGCCTGGGACACTCATGTCTCCCCAGATTACTCACAAAATGAGCATCAACAAACCAGGAGAATAACTGCTACCATTCTAAAGGCCCAGGCTCAGGATTCACAAGCTCCCCGTGGGTATTTAATGTGGAACAGGCTGCCACCATGAGGTGGTGCCAACAATCCCTACAGAGGTGCTGAACTGCAGGCAGAGTGGCAAGGAATTTGGTTCCTGAAGGTCGTCCAGAGCTCCCAGGCTGCTGGTTGCCTTTCTAGTCATTTAATTCACCTTGTGATACCATATCTCATATTTTACTCAGTTCGATCTTTGACCCCCCAATTAACAATTTACTGTATTTGTAAAATGCTATAACTTTAGTATGAACATAACATGTCCCTGAATAGAAGTCACGTAACACACACATGCACATATGAACACTTATCGTTGTTTCAGAGCTGCCTTTGACTTTTTTACATGCATGATATTCTGCTTTGGAATAAACTTGATGAACTTGTGGACTTTTTATTAAGACTAATTCACATAGACCTCTGATTTCTTTCCAGTTAATCAGTTTTAACAGATGAATTCATGTGGGATTTAAAAGTTCAAAACCAAACTGGTCGTGAGCTTTTCTTTAAAATTGAACATATATTTTTGAAATAATAATACCCTAAATATTCTACTTTATTAGTGAGCAGTTAGATAAATCATATTTACTTAAACTCTCTAATTTGTATTACACTATATTAAAAAAACTTTTAAAGATAATCTTATTTAAACTCCATTATTTGTTTATATGGACCAATCTGGTCACAATATTCCATGCTGCTTTTAATTTAGTTAAAATATATTAATAAGCTCATGATATGGGAAAATTTCTGGAAATGTTAAGGATAACAGGACAGAACCCTTTGAGAATCACCTTACCAAACCAATTTAAATTGCTAACTTCATATGTGTACCAATAAATTTAATTTTTATAGCATTCTTAAACCATAATAATCTTTATAGGCTAGAAAAAGTGTCTTTAATAATGTAACATACAGTTCTTTAGATTTGATCGGGTTTGTTGGCACTTTGGTATTGTGTCTTGAGGAAATGGGTGTTGAAATTTTCATGATTGCATTATTTTAATTAATTTTTAAAGAGTAGGGGCAGCTGAGTTCCCTGAGTCTGAAATCCAGTGGAAGCCATACCAAGCATGTGCAGTTCTTACAGCCATCTGTCCAGGACTCCAGCTCTCGGTAGGTGGTTCCCTTCATGGTGCAAGTCCTTTCACAATAGCACTGATCCAATCTATTCATTCGCTGTTCAGCTCGAGACAGCTACGGCACAAAGGAAGGGGTTCATAGTGTTCGCCGTTCCAGCAATGCAAAAATGCAAAGTGCTCCGGTAGCTACCCAATTATTTTAGTGTATAGCAGCAGTGATGGCTGTGCTCATCAACTGTTTATTGTAAATACATTTAAGCCTTTAATTTAAAAGAAAGGATTTCCCCCTCTTATCTTTGTGAATTTGTTCCTGCCTTTGAAAAAGGAGCATAATTTATGAGAAATAAATGAAGGCCATGTCAAAATGGCATCCCTTACAATACAGAGTGGCACTTTCCATTCTTAAAAATGTTTAATTTCATGAATGTGTCTACTCAAGTGCAATCCTAAGTTTTAGAATTTATATCATCAGAAACTACCCACATACAACACATCTTTCAAGTTATTTGTAAGTTCTGTGCAAAATGACAGCAGTCCGATGAAACTGTAGGTAGCTTTAGACATGCTCAAGACAGCGAATTACCCTACAGCTGCAACACAGTGGCAGAAAGCACTTGGGGACCATTCCCTTGACATAATCCCAGTGTCCACATTTTTACATCTTCTTGTCTCCTTCCTTATAAAGAAAAACTCAGTAAAATAAATACTAAATTAAACAATAAATCCCATTGTAATAAGCAGTGAGTGAAACAGGTAATCTGCCTCATTCTTGATTTACTGAATCATTGGGTACATGGATGGCCAAGGTCTGAATATTTATAAACCTTTTCCTCAGGCAGGAATTTAGATTTAGATTTAGCCCTGGCAAAGAGTATAGTACAGAAGAGTCTCAAAGGTAAACATCTATGATTATAAAAAGAACTATAGGGACCCTCAAGGATTTTTGAGCTCCCCCACACTGTATTTCCAAGTAGCTTTTACCTTGGCTGACGTTTTGGCTAAAATGTCTTGCAGCTCCATGATTTTCTGCACAAGTCCGTGGAAATCATTGCAAGTTGGACAGGCTGAAATTGCAAACACTACATTGGTCACACTGTGTCTATAAGGGTTCAATTTGTATTCACAAGGGGTTCAATCTGGTTACATCTATGCTGACAACACATACGTCAGAACTCCAATTTCGCACTGACATCCTGGACAAAATTAAGCAAGAAGCACACTTTTCCTCCCACAGTGCAAACACTAATGGGACTTACTGCGATTAAGATCTGGGCACTGAGCAATAAATCCCTGGGGCATGACAAGTAATTGCACGTCTTGCATTATACCCTGTGTGTGAAAAATTAAATAAAAAACATATTACTTTCATCCACCCAAATTATGTTCAGCAATCAACTTCATGTAAGAAAACATTACAGAACTGAATCACCAAAATCCCTGAGTAAAATCTTTTTAATGCATTGCTTTGACTCCAAACCAAAGAGAAAGAAATACGTAAGAAAAAATAGATGATGACTCTCTTATTGATAATAAGTTTAAAGCCTTAAGATGAAATGTCAAGATATAATTAAGACGCAATAGTCATATTGTTTTGAGAAGTTATTTTTACTTAGTCACTGAAGTAAGGCTTGAAAATCACCTTTAAAAATCAACCTGGAAATCACTTCTGGTTTCAGCAACAGTAAAATTGATACCAATTTTAAACTAATTGCAACCAAAAGAAAAAAACTAAAAAACTGAGTTATAAAAGCAATGCTCACTTGAGCATTTCTCTTTTTTTCAGTTGAATCTTTTAAAACTAATCTCTCAACTCAAAAAGGACAATCGATGTATCAAACAGCTGTGCAAGACTCAGTCACAAGACCTTAAGAGTATGGAAAATTTAGCATAAAAGTTTTTTAAATGCCCCCTGGAAATAACCCATTTTACAAAAAAAAAAGAAAGAAAGAAAAAAGGCCACATTACATGTTTATAGACAAAGTGTACATGCATCCTTAGTCATTAAGGAATAATTACCATCCAGCTTAGGAGACTTAAAGCAAAAGCCAAATGGTAGTTCAGAAACGACCTCATCAAACACATTCCAGCTGTCCCTTTCCTTTCTCTCTTCCTTCCTCAAATTCATATGCTTTCTTTAACTAATATTTCACTTAATCTCTTTGAAAAATGCAAACAGAATGTCTAACGACAGGGCTGACAGCACCAACATATCATCAAGACAATTTTGAACAAAGATTTACCAAATGCTGACCTATATATCTTCTACCCATTTAATCTGATTAATAGTGTGCTGCAAAAAGAATGTCAATGTGAATGATGAATATTTTAGTGTACTGTAGCAACTGCTGGATGTGCTGTTTGTTTGGGGTTAGATTAAGGAGGCAATTTGTATACAAACGCCTATCATTTGGAAGCGGCAACATAGAAGCAAAGTCACCACGTACCGAGCTGTGCACTGTACAGATCTCGTGGGCACCATTCGCAGTCTACGATAAAGAGCATGATCCCTGGGGTAGTACATGTAATGCATGTGCGAGAAGGTTCTGAGGCCACATCTGGGCTCTGGGGAAAGACTGTTGTCACCAGTAGGGAAGAGGCTTGGCACTCACAGCGCACATCTGCCATCCCTTACATCAGAAAAGAGCGTTGAATTTTCAGGATTTGCAAAAATGGGATCGATTCCCCATGACTAGCTTTGGAGAAGCTACTTAACCTCTATGAGCAGGTTTATGCATAAGTAGAAGAAAAAAAAGACCAAGCATCAAAGCCAGCCAGACTAGGATTAGAGGAAATACATATTCAGAGCACCTGGTTTCCAGGTAACAGAGAATGTTCAAGCTTTAAAAACACCTTCCTAAGATTATAAACCTTGCTTAGAATACAGTTTTAAAGCTGCTGGTACAGACTCTACCTAAAAGTCCACAGGTTGGACATATCGCCTATCGTCTCTTCTTTAACACGCACTTGCTAAGCCACTGCTGTATCAGAGTTGCTGGCGGGGGGTGATTACACTTATGGGCCTACAGTCAAGAAACTTTCTGGACTTTATTTCTTTCTCTTTTAAGTACAGAAAACTAAGTGGCATATTTTTTAGATCCTCTACAGTGATGAGATTCTACAGAGTGTGTCTCTTCAGTAGGCACTGAAGAAAAAGATATAAATTATGACTGCTTTTTAGCCTTGGTAGATTTGTGCATGTATATTTCTTCCTTTTTGGAGTTTAAGGAGACCATGAATAATGAATCCTAAAAAGTTTTCAAACTTCTTTTAATAAGATCCCTGTGAAATTATCATCAAAGGTTATATTTCAGTAGTGGAGAGTTTATTTATATGCTAACCTTTTAGACTTTTTTTGCTTTGAATGCCTAATTTCAAGAAAGATATGTTAACTGTCCTAATTGCAGACTTGTGATCTTCCCTGTAATGGCTAAAGACCAAGCTCAGAGGGAAACAAGAGAAACAAGTGTTCATTGGCTAAATAACAGCACCAACATTTTTTAAAATTTAAATAAATATATATATATATATATATATGGAAAACTACACAGATCAAATTATTTTGTTTCACACCATAGAAAGCAAAATGCAATTTTCCAAACTTATTAGAAAGCATGTATATTTATACTGTATGTTCACACTTTAGTCAATACATACCTTAAAATATCCGTGGACATTATTTCTTTGTCCCAGCCAAAATGTTGTGCCCACAGGCAAGTCTGTGGAGGGCTTTTCCACTACTCTTTCATATATTCTGCAAAATAAGAAACAGCAGATAAGTAGTGTAAGAATCGTTTCTTAGAATCTTCCATTTCCTGAACCGAGAACACTTCACTTACTTATTGCAGTCGATGTGTAAAGTCAGATGGGAGGCACTGATGGCTAAGGAAAGCTTGTGCCACTTGTCATCAGCCAAAATGTAGGGAAACACTTCCGTGTGAGGGCGGCGGCTGCCCGAGCGGTAGTGCAGTCTGACTTCATTCCGGTGGCCACTGCTTTCTAGTTCCAGGTACCTGTGCAGAGAAGAGTCGTATGGAGCCCATTGAAAGTCAAGTTCAAATGCGACTGACATGATCTCTGCCTCTAGAAAGATGGAGTAGATATGCTTTCCCTATTCCTCCCACCAATTACAGCTAGACATTACATTATAAAACAAACATAAGAAGGGAGGGTCTGAAAGATGGAGGGAAGAAAACAGTGAGGGCCCTCAGGACCTGAGGAACAAAACAACGGTAAGTTTCCTGGGTTTTCTTTTTGCCTCATATGTCAAGACTTAGAACTAAAGAAGCCAGCAACCTGAAAATACCAACAGATGCAGAAACAAACAAACAAACAACGCAAAAAGACTTGTTCTCTCTAGCCCAAGTACCAAAAAAGGGAGAAGACTAGCAACATAAAAACTTTTAGAGAATAATCACTCTATTCTAGCTGAACACCACAGGAAAAAAAAAACTGTGGTCATGTCCTCACCCATGCCACCAAAGGCTAAGTGGGGACACTAGATTTCCATCGTCTTGGGGCAGGAATGATATACCCAAAACCTCTACCAGGGCAGTGAGAGAGAAGAACAAGTGGAAAGCCAAAATCTTTTACCCAGCTGGCCAGTCATAAAGCTTCCAGGGCGTGAGTGGAGACCACGTGAGAAGGAACTTGGTCTCCCACCCTTATCTGGCAGTAACAAAGCACATTGCCCCCTTCTCCCTGGGGTGGTGTCAAAGGAAGCTGAGTGGAAAGTCAGGGCTTTCAACACCACAAAGCAGTAAGGAGACCATCACTACCAGACCATGTGGGGAGTTGGAAATTTCACACTCACCCAGAAATAACAGAAGTTCTCCCTCAATTCTCAACAGAAGGCCCAGTGGGGAAACTGGACTTCTACCTCCACCTACAAGTAACAAGAAGGCAATCGCCCATCCTCTGACAGAGCAGTGACAGAGAAATCTAGCTAAGACAGGAAATTTAAATAAGATCCATGTCTCAGAATATGATACAAAAGTGAGCAGGTTTAAATTGAAAATCATATATCATATGAAGAACAGAAAAATCTCAAATTTAATGATAAGAAGACAATCAATGAATATTAACAGCAAGAGATAGAGATGCTAAATGACCTGACAAAGTTTTTAAATATTCCTTTGTTGATAAAAGGAAGCAATAACAAATATATTTGAACACACTAGAAACAACAGCAAAGAAAAAAATAAACAGAAAGCCTACAGAAAAAACTAGAAGAACCAAATAAATAAAGAACCAAATGGAAGTTTTAGGACTGAAAAATATGATAATTGAAATCAAAAGCTCAAAGAGTAGGCAGAACAGTAGAGTAGAGGGCACCAAAGAAAGAATCAGTTAACTGAAAGTTAAAACAAAAATTACCCAATCTGAGCAATGGAAAGAAAACAGATTTTAAAAAATGA
>PVKM010049754.1:0-10874 GCA_004027735.1 Carollia perspicillata
TGAAATCACATTAGGGAAATAAGTAGGGAATCTCGGGCTAGTTGTGTTGTGTTCGGTAAAACTGAAAGAATTTGAGAGGAATTTCCATAAAAATTTAAATATTGTATAGCTTAATATTATGCAGCCCTCAAGCTTAACATATATTATATATACATGAATCTTCTGAGAAAATGATCAAAGGATAGCTAGCATGAACACTAAAGAAGCACTATAAGTAAAGCCATGAATAAAGCTCAGAGACTTCTTTATTTCTGTTTTGAAAGTCAAAATATTTTTAGGTTAAGTAAGACTGTCAAACAAGTGATAAGGTAATAAATAAAGTGCTGACAGACTGCGGTCAGACGACAAAGAGTGTAGTGTGCCAAAAAAAGTTAACTCTGATATGTAAAATACAATCTTAGCTATTAAAATATTTCATTTACTGTTTTTCTTACTGAGAATAAGCAACTCTGTATGCAACTTATGTACGCCTACATTTTCAGAGAAATACTTATTTTTTGTGCTTATGACATTGAAAATGCAATTAAGTTACCAATAAATTAATTAGCAAATTTCTCTTCTCTGCTTTGAGGGCCATCTCGTAAAACACAGCTTTCAACTAGATACGGCATATATATGAGAGAGTCTACCTTCAGGGTACTTCAGTGCTCAGAAAAAGTGAAACGCAGATTCATCAGTAACTTGACTCTGTAATAAGCCTTCACTACATTTCATAGGTCCATTTGAAAAGAAAAAAGATTTTAATATTAAAATATTTTTATGCGGTCCATTAAAAATAACACTAGTCCAGTAATTCACTTTTGGAGAAGGAAAAAAAAAAAGAAATGAGATGTTAAAACATACCACTTGAAATACTTGATACTGGATATTTTATTAGAAATCAGAACACTGGAAACAATCATCTCTGATGAATGGAAACACAATTTTTAAAAGGCAAAAGTTAAAGTTAGCCTGCGAGATGAGTTGAGCACAATTCCTCATTGCATGTACTGTCATTATTCCTTACAGTGAAACTGAACACGACTTTGTAATTATAATACCGACAGAGGCCTGTCCAGACTGAAGACAAGGAAAGGAGGGGCCCTGGGGACATGGAGCTGCCAGCAGCTTCTGCACTGAGCCAGGCCGCTCAGGGCCCTGAGGGCATGGTGTGCAGCCAGACAATACCTTTGGAAACCTCCCAGGACCATGACAAAGACACTGAGTTTTGCAGTACTTCCGTGGGACCATGAGGCTGCATCGCTTGTGCCTTGTTGTTGCTCTGGTTGACTCCTAATAGGGCACATGCCTCCCTGGTGTGGAGGTCCTTCTCCAATGTCCCACCCCTCCCACTAGGGCCAACCTTGCACCGCCTGAGAAACTGTTCTGGCACTGTCTGAGTGGCTGGTGGGGTTTTCAGGGTCTCTTTATTCTGGCAGTGGGCCCTGAGTATGGGCTACACGCTGCATGTGGGAACTAGGGCATGGGGAAATATGGAGTTAACAGAGCACCATAGTTGTTTCCCCAACCCCAGGGTAATATGTTGGCATAAGGAAGCATTGCACTGAGTGGGAGCAAGGCCAGCAATATAATTGGATAGGGGTGAAAGCCCTCCTATCTCCTTCTGGTACCTGATTGGGCTGGGACCAGAGAAAGGCAGGCACATGTGCCTGTAGAGGTCAGACCGGTGGCAGCCAGGAGGTCCTGGGCCGAAGAGGCCTGTCTGTCTAGCCTGGAGAAAAGAAGGGATTGATGGGTGTAGGGGGAGGGGCGTGGACCCTCACAAAGCATGCAGAAGTTTGGGAAGTTACTTGGTCATTCTGAAAAAATACCTAGTCGTCCCACATCTGAAACTAATATAAACCCAGGGAAACAAAGAAAATGCTCTTGATTGTGACTGATGCTTGGGACCTGCATTCAACAGTATACCGGGCTGCCCTCTCCGTGGGCCACGTGTCTGCAGTTGCTCAGTCCACCGCCTCCAGGAATGAGCCTCTCTCTTGCCAATGTAGCGGAGCATTCGCTGGTGCCAGGCTGGCTCCAGCGCAGAGGAGCACAGAACGTTGCTGCTAGAAGCCACATAGTCGATGGCAGCACCGGCACCACACACAGCCTCCAGGAGCGAGCCTGAAGCCAACATATCTCCTAGGGCAAGGGAAATAAAAGAAAGAATAAACAAATGGGACTACATCAAACTAAAGAGCTTCTGTACTGCTAAAGAAAACATCAGCAACATGAAAAGGGAACTGGCTGCATGAGAGAACATATACACCATGGTGCTTCAGACAAGTGTTTGATCTCCAAAACATACACAGAATTCACACCACTCAACACCAGGAAGACAAACAATTCAATTAAAAAATGGACAAAGGACCTGAACAGACACTTCTCCAAGGAGTACATACAGATGGTTCATATGCATATAAAAGGATGCTCACAAATCACTAGCCATCAGAGAGATGCAAATTAAAACCACATTGAGATATCACCTCACACCTGTCAGAATAGCCATCATTAACAAAGCAACAAGGAACAAGCACTGGTGAGGCTGTGGAGAAAAGGGAACCCTAGTGCATGGTTGGTGGGAATGCAGACTGGTACAGCCACTGTGGAAAACAGTATAGAATTTCCTCAGAAAACTAAAAATGGAACTGTCTTTTGATCCAGCAATTCCACTGTTGGGAATATAACATAAGAATACCAAATCGCCAATTCAAAAGAACCTGTGCACCCCTGTGTTCACAGCAACACTATTTACAATGGCCAAGTGCTGGAAACAGCCTAAGTGCCGAGTGGATGAAAAAAGTGTGGTACATTTGCACAACGGAATACTATGCAGCAGAAAGAACAAAGGAATTCCTATCTTTTGCAACAACATAGATGCAACTGGAGAACGTTATGCTAAGTGAAATAAGCCAGTTGGTGAAAGACAAATAACATATGACCTCCCCTATAAGAGGAATCTAATGAACACAATAAACTAATGAACGAAACAGAACCACAGGAATGGAAACTTGGAAGAGACTGAAAGTAACCAGAGGGGAGAGAGGGATAATGGTGGAAAGGAGAAGGGACTAGGCAAAGAGCATGTATGAATGACCCACGGACATGGACAACAGTGCGGGGATGGACTGTGGGAGTGGGGCGGGACGGGTGGAGGAGGGCAAAGGGAAAAATCTGGGACAACTGTAATGGAATAGCAATAAAAAACGATAAAAAAAGATTTTTTGAAGGCAACATAGCTAAGCCGAAAAAAGTCATAAAATAATAAGCAATAAAAATAAAAGTATCAATCACATACTTATAAATTCTCAAGGCCAACAGGTAAACAGAATGGAATGGAATTGGCTAATCTTTGTAAACTCTGAAAAATGTAGGTATTAGTGGACATCAAAATAAGGATTTTTAAAAACAGCAAAGTATTTCTGGTATCCATATATTTCAGTAACTTATTCTTAATTATTTAAAAATTTACAGTTAAAAAGGAAGCCATGTAAAAATATTATTTATGTGCCTAAAATGTGGTTAGAAAACATGTTCTCTTTAGACAGACTTATAGTTTACCTTATTTTTGAATTATCAATTGTGAAGTTAAAATCAATATAATCAGAAAAATATAGCTTAACAATTAGTTATTGCAAACTCCAAGCTAGTTGATGTGCGGAAATAAAATAATAAACTGAATTCAGGGGCTATTGATTCCTACCTACAGTTCTCAATTTCATTCATCAACTATTGTTCACTTTCTCAAAATAAACAGACATCTGTGGCTAATGACTAAACCAAACCAGAATAGCACATTTAAAATGTAAACAGGGGTAGTCTTCATCCATTCACAGCCTGTGTCTTTAGTTCACCAATTCCTGTGGCCACAACCAGATAACCTGTTTTTTTCCCTTTAAAAAAGGGGATGGGGGCATAATGAGCACATTGCATTAAAACAGAACTTTCTATACTGTTTTTCCATTCTTTACCATCTACTAATGAGCCACTAAACTTTAGAGTTTCACCAGAATATATTTATGATTGTTTTGAGTTGTTTTGAATAGGATATAGCTGAGAAATATTCTGGAAGAAACCTGATTTTTACTAGGATAGGTTAATTTCAACCAGAAGAAGTAACAACTGGGGGACTAAAAATAGATTATTGAAATGAGCAAAAAATGTCTTTTTCAAGACAGAAAAATAACCAATATGAAAAATTGTAACATCGAGTCCTAGCAACACATTTCAAGTGGGCATCTGAATAGGGTGAATGTTCAGACCTGACATAAAATCTTTTTTTTTAATAAAAAAAAAGCATCACATGAGAGCAAAATAAAATTCTTTGGCTAGAGTTAATTGTGAAGCACAGTAGGAAATGGACATACTCCTGGGGTTCATTAGCAACTTTGCTTTTGGCTCTGAGATAGAGTTCCAAGAGCAGAGTTTTCCATTCAAGTCAGAGTCAAACATTTCAATCTTAGAAGGCTGGAGGCCAGGGAAGGAGCAGGTGCCTGGGGGGCGGGAGGGAATACAAAGCCCTGATCCTCACTCTGTTACCCCGTAGATGCCCAGTGCTGAGCCAGGACACCTGCCAGCCTGTGATCCTATTGGGCAGAAACTTCAGCCAGTTCTTGGAATTCCATGTCTAAACCCGTGCCAGGGCTCATGAAAGGTTTATTCCTAGCCGCAGTCTCCTGGTTCTCTGGGCTTGTCTTCAGTACAGTTGAAATAGTGCACTAGATTTTGAGAAAACTAAGGTAGTATTCTCCATGTTTGCTGTGTTAGCCTGAGTTCCCTCAAAGGCAGAACCTCAAAGATTTGCAAGGCAACCAATATGATCCCCCAAAGCTGGAGCTGAGAAGGGTATGATAGGAAAATAAAGAAAGCAAATTAAAGGATACATTGTTTCATGACTGACCAGGTTCGGACACCAGTATTTGATCTTATAAGATGTGTCAGAACTTGCAGCCCACACACCGAGCAGGAGAGTATTTATCCATTAATTTCTGTCCCTATTCGCCAAGTGTAGCCCCACAGACACTGACGTTCCAATCCCAGTTGTTCATCCATGAGGGTCCATAAGATCCCTCCAACAGTCCCAAGCTGTGTCCTCCAGAAAGCCTTGGAGCAGGAAGGTGGAGGAAACTTCCGCCCAAACTGAGGTTGAGAGACATCTTTAAGAAACTGGCGCCACAGTGGTGACTGTCGTAAGAGATGCATCCAGGACTTGGAGTAGTGTACAAGAAGTCCCCACAGGATGGTTTAAATGAAAACCTAGACCAGAATCAATGTGTTGGGAATAGGAATGAGAGGGGAAAGGATACAGGGGGAAAGAGGTTACAGGACTGCTTCCTGAATATAACTCAAGTACACCGACACCAACTCTTGAGTTATTTTTTTCCACACGTGGTAGTCAGGGCCTCAGATGGCTGGCCTTCAAAAATACTTACACGACACTGTTATACAGTCAGTATACTCAAAGATAATATCTCAATAAGATACCCTTCAAATGGAAGTGAAATAGTTACTGACAGAAATATTAAATTTATTAAACAGCATTACTAAGGAATGAAGCATTCTGGATGATTTAGTATTTTGGCTAATTGGGGACAGTAATTCTCCCTCCTGATGTAGTAGAAAGAGCACTGCACCTAAACTTAGAAACTGTAGGTTTGAACATTAGGCCTGATGCCTTCTTATTGTATAAATCTGGTAAGTCTCTTAATACCTAGGGTCAAAAAGTCTCTATATGCAAATTGGCACTAATAAAACTTGCTTCCAAATGTTACTGCTTGAGTGTACAGTCAAGCAAGATCATGTTACAAGGTTTTGTGCTCCTGGACCGTTATTCGTATTGGTCATTATGTCCTCCCACGGTTTGGAGATTTCAGAGATCATTCTAGATTGGACCTTAGTCTAAGACTATCTAAGGAAGCCTGCTCTAGTCCTCCATCCCTGCCACTTCTGAACAGGCAACGGACAGCTTTGGTAATCTCGCCATACTCACAAAATTTTGCATCCACGTTGGTCATTCCCCACCTACACTCATAACAATCGAGTCCTTCGATTCCGCAACTGTGCCTCTTGACATAGAGTGGTTTTAGCACACACCTTTAGACGGTTATTCTCCTGCTCATTCTTCTTTCCTTAATGTAGAACCTCCCACTGTCAAAATTCTGCCCCAGCTCCTCAAAAGAGTGCCACCACTTTTGCTCTCCTGCTCTTTTAGACTTTGGCTGATAATAATCCTCTCATAACACTAAGTCCAGAAAGTTCAGATTTTTGAGCCAATATCTAACCTGGTATTAGTTATAATTTATTTCCTCTATTTCAGTACTTGAAATAGGAAATTATGGGTACCCATTTAGATAAAAATCTCACTGCAAAAATGCCAACGTATTATGTAGCTCTCAGCTAACCATACCTAGAGCATATTATCCTCTCCTCTACCCTAGGATATGTATAGCTTTTTTGTAGGTACAACTTAAATACTTCCCAAAATATTGAGAAGTCAAAATACTAAAGATTTCATTATAATAAAATAACAGAAACTGCTGCTGAAAATTTGTTTAGGTAGTTGGCATTTTATGTTCAATCTGTACTATAGAACTTTGGTAATCAGGCATTTATAACCTATAACTGGTATACCCATCTCAGTGACAACATACTGTCAAAGTGACTTCTTAAAAGAATGCTGTTCAAGTTGTCTCTAGTGACTTTTTTCAGAGTTAAGCCAGAGGGCAAAATGGTCTTTCCCCAAAATGTCACAAAGGCAGAAAAATCAAAATCTTCAGAACTCAGAGAAACGTATTTTAGAAACAAGTTCTAATTAGACATATGAAGATAGAGGTGATTTTTCTAAAAGACAAAGGGGCACCTAATAGGGGAATAAGTGCATTAGCATAGCTGGAGTTGAACATGTAAATTTAAACGACTTTGTAAAAGACTGAGGTAGAAACCATAAAGTTCCGGAAGTTTCTAAGATAAGCAAGTTCTGGTTATATTCGCATACACTGCGTATCCATCAAACTACTGTACTTGCTATGGCTCTAATATACTAGATCATGCACCCATGCTGATTCTTTATAAGAAGGTCGTCTCTGCTCCCTTATTTCTATCTTCTTCTTCCTTCCTCCCCAGGGGGTGATAATGCTAATCTGATTATAGACATTAACTGGGGTGTCTTCACAACTGGAGCGATGCTTTATTTGAAAGGAAAGCACCCGTGCTCTGGGCCCCTCTACTGCTTCTGCCAGCGTATGGCCAGTGGGCAAGGAAGCACAGGCTACCAGCAGGCCTTCTCACCTGCTAAGCCTTCTTTCTGCCTTACACACATATCAACTGCCAGAGGGTAATAAGACTCATCATCTGGCTTTGAACTTAACTGAGACCAAAGGTTTGCCACCCCAAAACTGTGCTCTTTAGGATGATTTTACATTGGTTATTAAGAAACAAGAGTCAGAAAGAAACTTTGGCCCTCTCCCTTTCCTAAGATTCAGATGAAAAGATCTGCTCCAGAAAGAAAGTCTGAACACAATTCACTTAGCATTAAAGTAGAAAACTGCAGACAGAAGTCTGTAGCAGGGTTCCCCCACGGTGTCCCGTTGTTTCCGGGGAACCTAGCAAGAATTGGACTGCCACGTGTGTTCCACTCTTCCTCAGCTACCTGTAAATTACCTATTCCTTTGAAATCTCAGACCCCTGTTCCCCTCCTCATTTTTTTCCACACAGGTATATAAATCTCAACGGCCCAATGCATTTGGGGTCCCATACTTTATGACACTCCCTAGCATGCACACTCATAATAAACTTTGTACATTTTCTTCTGTCAATCTGGCCCTGTTAATATAATTAGTAGCCCATCTAGAAGAACTTAGAAGGTTGAAAGAAAAGTATTTTTATCCCCCCCCACAATATCATAGACGGAAAGATGCATGTCTTTCCCAGTTTTGCCAGAATCATACATTAAGAAATATTTGTCACTAATCCTCAAAGAAAGTACTTTAATTTATTATCCTACTTTGCTATTGTTTCTTATGTTCACAACAGAATTATTTATTCTTACACATTTTCTCTTGAATACTTTCAAATGTTTTATAGTGTTCAGAATAGTATATATTTTATACTTTCCACTTATATTCATGAATCGTTAACATTGTGCCTCATTTGTTTTTCACTCCTGTCTCTGTCTCTGTCTGAATATATCCTCGTCTCAGGATGAGTGCGTGGATGGGTGGATGGATGGATGGAAGGGTAAATTTACATAGACTTAGGTGATAATTAGATACGTAGATAGATGATAGATACACAACACGCACAAACACACTCAGTTTTTCCTGAAGCACTTCCCGTTAATTGCTAACATCATGAAACCTTCCCCTACATACTGCAGCCTATATCTCATTAGGTAAAGGCTATTCCATGAGAAGAGCAAGAGCTGACGAAAATATTATACTTTGAATGCTGAAAAGGTTATTAAATCCAACACTGTTATTTTACAGGTTAAAACACTAAGGCAGAAAAAGGTGATTTAGTCTGCCTAAAGCAACACAGTCCATTTTTTTCCTGAATTGGTGGTTTTGATTCCAGAATCAGTGCTCTGATTATTTCACCTAATTATGACTACATAACAGGTTCAAAAATAATGTTAGTGAAATTCTTTGGGTATCAACAAGCTGACACATGGTACTTAAAGTATTGTGACATTATACTATCTTCTTAATGATAATCTCTTAAGCAACTAGCTATCCCCAAAATTCATGATTTCTTGTAATTAGAACATGGTTCTAGTACTCATATATATTAAAAGCATTCCAATAGTGAAGTCACATAGTTTCCAATCTTCTTCCCATGAATTCCTTTGCTTTAGAAGTTTAGAAGGTGTGAGTTGCTGGTAAATGTCTTCAAATAGGACCAGAAAACTTCACCATAGACAAAAGTTCTTAAAAAGTAGAAAAATTCTAAAAACACAGAGGCCCACTACTCTCCATGTTTTCTTATTTTCTCTCCATATTGAATTATCTTTCTAATAAATTTGCTATGTTGAATGAAAATGTGTTGATCATGCTCATACTTAATGAAAAACATGAGAAGAACTTTTGGGTTCTATTAAGTCACCTTTCATGAAGAGACGACAATTTCATCATTTTAGTTAAATGAACTAGACCACAGAAGTAGAGCATTCACATGATATTTAGATATAATTTTGTTTAAAAATTACATCTCATTCAGGTAATATAGGTGTGTCAGATTTTCTATGCATGGGTATGAAGTAAATTTAAGCCTCCAAAGAGGTTTTTTTTTTAATATACTAAAAGTTATGCTTAGATGTCTTAGGAAGGATTGCCTCTGCCATGATACCCCTCAGACATGCGAGACACTTAATATAGAAAAAGGGCATGACCTGGAACATTGGCTCCTCCAGCCCTGAATGAATAGTCACAACAACATTGAAGAGATTTTGCTCCTCAGACCCTAGACAACAAATAAATAGATGCTGGTGCTTACGGCTGCACCTCACACTTGGCATAATTCAGATTAAGAGAAAAAAGTTCCAGTTTGAAAAGTAGCAGCGGGGAAAAAGAGAACATATTATTTCTCTTTGCTAGATGGTTGTGTCGACATTACATATTTAAAAAATAACAATAGTATATAAGCAGAGTAGAGAATAGACACAATTTATGTGATTCAGTCTCTTTTATAGAGACTGATGGTTACTAAGCTCCTAGAATTCATTATTCATGTTATCACTGCCAAGGAGCCGTGATCCCCTGATTTCATCCTCAAGACATATGGCACTTTCTCTCTCTCTCTGAGAACCTCAACGTTCACTTCTGCTAGCCCTATAATATCTACTTAAATAGTCACACCCCACAAATGCCTGTGAAAGGTATTTTTCAGAGCTCTATTTGTGATTATTTAAATTTGTGAATTCACGTTAAAAAGCAAAGCGGGTTCAGGCTCTGTCTGAGATTTTTCCTCTATAAATAATTCTTTTCCCTTAAATAAATAAAGGTAAATCACTCATTAATATTCAGAACATCAATATTTAGAATGGAGAAATATTTTGGCTCCAAATGTACCACTAAATAAAAAATATTTCACAATGCTCAGCCTGACCCAGAAAAAGAAATGGTCTGATTTGTTTAACTTGATCTGTAAAAAAAAGGTAGCGCTAATAAGACAGGATAATAAGAAGCTAGGAAAATTCCTTGGCAAGTAGAATGGAGAAACTGAGACAGAGTGCCAAACACACTGGCTGAGCAATGTACAGCCAGATACAAAAGGTCACTTCCCTGGAGATAATAACATCTAGGCCTCCGTTGTATTGATATTTCAGCTCCAGGCTCAGATAAGTAGCAAAAGCAAGTGGGTGATGCGAGAACCAACCACAGTGACTACCGACCCCCTTCCCTGTTGCTGACCAATCAATCAGTGGAGACTACGACCCTAAGAAAGCACACCTGGAGAACTGATAAACATTCTACTGAAACTTTCTCCTGAGACCTTCCCTAAGATTCCCACCTGCAAGAGAGACAGAAAAGCCTCAAGACAAAGAAATCAGCACGTGCGCAGGCTCTCCCTCTGGAGAACAGCCCACACCATTCTTTCCCCTCTCTCCCTCCCCCAGTTCTTTCCACACATCTGCTAAACCGGAAGGCAGTGGGCAACAGGAGCAGGTCCCAGGCTGATCCCCTAACCTGTGCCCAAGGCCCCCCTTTCTCTGACTTCCCAGTGAGCTAGGGCCACCCAGCCTAGGCCCTCCAGTCGCTTCTTTTTTTTAAAGTATGTTTTATTGATTATGCTCTTACAGTTGTCCCAATTCTTTTCTCCCCTTGCTTCCTCTCTGCCTTGCACTGCCCCTCCCACCAGCATCCCCCCACGTTTAGTTTATTTCCATGGGTCGTACA
>PVKM010049755.1:0-10883 GCA_004027735.1 Carollia perspicillata
CGCAAGAAAGACACGGCCGTGCCAGCGCGCTGGCCTCCGGAAGAGGGTACAGGAGGTGGGAGCAGAGCAGGCCCTGCTAAGGAGCCCCACCACACCCTGCCTTGGAAAAAGCCCGGCCAACACACGAATGCACGTGCGATGCAGCTAATCTTCGGCTATGTGGACAACTGTATGCCTCCGAGGTTTTATGGTTATCACACATTTTCATCGGGACGATACCTACGCAACGCGTCTTGTTCCCCCAACACCTGAGGTTTTCAGGGGGGCCTGGGGGTGGGTGGAAATATCACCTATTTTCTCTTTGTCATCTTCTTTTCAAACATTTACCACTTCTAATTCATCCAATTTTCATGTTCCAAGTTCTGTTACCATCTTTTTTTCACAGCTTTTCACCCTCCCATTTTCTTTTCCCTTCTCAACTTTCGCCTTCTTTACTCCTTCATTGTCTTTTCGGAAGATTATTGCAGGGTTGAGGAAAGAGATTTAAAAAAAAGTGTTTAATCAGAAGTCCGTCTTTCCTAAAGTGCTCTGCTCCTAGAATGACAGAGACAGAAACGATGCTCTTGTTCTCCAAGGGCGGCTCCCTTTTCTGCTGGTGCAGCCCTCCCAGCTGCTCGCACCCAGGCCGCAGCCTGCAGGATTCGTCTTGGCCAACACAATGTAAGCAGAAATGATTTATGCCACTTTCCTAATTCCTTCTTTTCCGGACCGTCCCATGTGTGGTATATTGGCAGTAGTTACAAATTTAGTCTTTGGATGACAGGATATCAAAAGCAATTTGGGCTGTGCAACTCCGGGTCTTAGATCTCGGCTCCTTGTTCACATCAGGAAGAAGGCTGGTGCCTCGTCCACCATAAACTTGGAGCTGGCGAGAGCAAGGCTCCACCCCTCCCATGTTATTGGACAGAGGCCGCTGATTGTGCTGGGTGAAGGCTTGGTGATTTCTCAGCCAGAGAGCCGGAAAGTACAGCACAAGGGCCAAATATTTGGCCCCACTCAATTTCTGGGCCTTGACCTAGAATGTAACAGGCAATTGGGAACCTGAACGCCTGCTACAATGCCTCAGCCTAAGAGCTTTTTCCCCAGGAATGATGCTCTGATAAGCCTGGTAGGATTCGTGGCTTGCGGCCTGCCCTGTTTTGCATGGGCGCTCAGTACTTAAATCTGATCCTTCTCTCTCCACACTCTCTACCTTGATGACACCATTAATTTTCATGGTTCTGAATGCCACCTATATCCTGATGGTTTTGAACTACATGACCTCCTTGTAACTTCGACTTCTCTGACCTCAGGAACTGCATCCCCAACTACTCACTTAATATCTCCATCCGAATGCCTCACAGACGTCTCAGATCTACGTTCCAAGCTGGAACACTTTATCTCTTTTTCTCCCCCGCTGCTCTGCTTCTCTATGCCATTCTTCTACCTGTCACGTGGATATCATCATCTCTCACCTGGAGTAGAGATTCCATCTTTGCCCTCCTCTGCCCCATTCTCTTAATGGGCAGGCAAAGTGATCTTTCAAAATGTAAGCCAGCCCATCCTATTCCTCTGCTTATTGGTTCAAGCCTGATCAGACGCCAACCTGATTGGCTATAAAAGGCTCCCAACTACTTCCGCGATGGCAACGTGTGTCATCCTTCAAGACTCCACTTGCAAACCACCTTTTCTGACCACTCTCTTGCTACTCGATCTACAGCAAGCCCTCGTCCATATTCTTTCAACACCTTTTAGTCTGTGACCGTTTCTTTGGTCAACTGAGAAGAGAGTTTGCTGCATTTGTTCCATAAGGGCGAGTATCACATCTGTTTTATTCATCATCACTTTCCCAGGTTTGGGACGATGGCCAGCACATAGTAAGTGCTCAATAAACACGTACAGAATACACTAATGAACACATATCTAGTATGTGTTTACTGAGCATATTCTTACAACATGTACTTGCCTTTTTTATTTTGCTATTGTTCTCTCACTTGATGGCCACTTTTGTTAACAAAGAAACGATTTTATTTTTAACCGTGCTGGGGAAGTTTATGTAAAGCGCACCACAATAGAAGACACAGATACAGAGCTCTCAAGCCCTGCGGTTTGCTCTTCGCCTTTCTCCTTCGGCACGGGTGGAGACTGCTATACATCACAGGTCTGTGGGATGGCTCGAAAATAGCTGAAACCATAAATAAGAAGCCTACCAACTCCTAAATGTTCCCTAGGCAGTTCTATATTAAGGTTTGTATTTTAATAATGACTTTACATGTAATTATTAAAAATTCATTAGTCAGCTGAAGAATATCTTTCCCTTCTTCAGAACGGATTAATGGGCAGTAAAATTACTAGTCCTACACGAAAATGTTCTGAGTGACTGTTCGGTTGGGTATACAGTCTGGGCCATCAAAGCCCCAGGTGTTGCTGCATTGTCTTCTGGCTGTTATTGTTGAAGAAAATAAATTGTCACCAGCATAATATGAATGCCTCTGTAGACGAGCTCTCTATTTATCCCTTTCCTTTCCTCGGGGGCACTGGGAGAAGTTTTCCCTCTTTATCATTCAAAAATTGTGCCTCACTGTATCTGGGTACAAAAATCACTTCATTAATTTTATCTATACAAGGGAGCAATTTTGGTCATCCCAGTGTGAGATCTTTTCTCAACTCAAGAAACATTTTTAATAATTTCCTTCCTTGTTTAATCTGGTTCCAGCGGTTTGGGTTTCCTTTTCAGAGGCTCTTCTAATTATCTGGTAAGGCTGCTGTCTTCTATCATTTATATTCATAATCTCCTTTCTCGCTCCCCCCCACCATTTTACTGCCTATCTGCAGACTTTCTCGAGTTCCTCTTGCCAACTGTAAATCACTTTTTTCCCTTCAGCCTCAAATCTGTTCCTAAGTGCCTTTGATGCAAAACCATCCTTCTATAGGAGATGCTGATTTATGGTTACTTGACTTGTACTTCCTCATCCCCCCAATTTTTATGGTATCTCTTTTCAAATCACAGAAAGGATCTGAACTAGTATCAAAGATCTTCTGATGCCTGTGGATGGCCGCGACACGGATGCTATAGCCATGCCAACTCAATTAACACACTTGCTGAGCTACTGAGGTGCCCCCTGCAAACATGCTCGAGCTGTGAGAATCTCATTCACACGTGCGCTGTAACAAGGCTCTTAATTAAAGAGAAGAGCAAGGAGGAGCAGAGGAGAGGCAAACGTGGGCATCTCCTCTCACCTAGAAAAGTGGGCTGCCTCTGGGAAGACCTAGCCCCGAAGGTGAGCAGAAGGTACCTCCGGGGAGACGTGACCTCATCCCAAAGAGGACAGTGTGGGCAACAGAGCAAGGGCTGGATCCCAGCACCTACGCACCCCCTTGACTGGGCATCTATGATATGTACATATTGTGCAAATGCACGTGGCTGCCCTTTTCCAGTTTCTTCTAAGGCCGGTGTTATTGGTTCATGATTTGGTTGTATGAGTCAATAAATCTTTGGTTTGTTTAAAAGGATTCTATGACGACTAAATAACACTGGTTGTTCTGGACAGATGACATAAGTGTTCCTTTAAACCCTAACCAATAAGGTGCAGAAAGTCCTGGAGTCAGCCATGGGCTGAGGCAGAATGGGCAGTTTGAGGAGGGCTGTTGTTTGTACGGCCTTAAGCAGCCTTACGAACGGGCACGGAACAGGTTAAGGAGTGACTTGTGAGCTGAGTTTACACCTATCAGCAGAGGAACTGGCTACCAGGACAAGGAGTCTCTGAGACGTCATCTCAGAGCATCTTAGGGTTGGGATTGAGGACCATTTCCTGGGTTATGGGTACCAACTTAGTAAGACAGAGCATAATATACAGGGTGGGGCAGAAGTAGGTTTACGGTGGTTCGTATGGAAAGCAATTAATAGATAATAATGCAAGCATAAACACAGTGCTTCGTGTATTCCTACCTGTAAACCTACTGTTGCCCCACCCTGCATTTATGCCGTCTTGAACATTTCGAAGTGAAATGACTTAAAAACAGGTTTCCCGTCCACAGTGGAGACCTTTCCCAGAGCGTCTCTCTAGTCCCTGGGCCCCTGCCTTTCTCCAGGGTGGGGATCAAGCTGAGACCCCTTGCTTAGCTCTTCACCCTGTCCTAGCCCCTCACTCTCTTTCTCTGGAGAGCATCCCCTCTCCAGCGGCACCCAAGTGCGCCCAAATCCTTGGCTTAGGCTCTGCTTTTAGGAAGTCTAACCAAAGAGAATAACAGCTGCCCCGCAGGGCAGTGATCAAACATAACTGGGTATAGTTCAGAGGTGAAGGATCTGCGGTCCTTTTCCCAGCATCTCTGACTCCGGCTCCCCGAATTATTCCAT
This sequence comes from Carollia perspicillata, assembly GCA_004027735.1. Lineage (NCBI taxonomy): Eukaryota > Metazoa > Chordata > Mammalia > Chiroptera > Phyllostomidae > Carollia > Carollia perspicillata. The sequence goes on from PVKM010049755.1 coordinate 4,337, forward strand.
ACCCCAGCTGCCCTGGTTTACGTAGCTGACCTTCCCTCTTAGGCTGACCTTTTGGAGGTCCACCAGGCTCAAAGTATTCCAGAACTGCCTCCTGTTTAGATGGTCACGGTCTCTTCCAGAGCAGGTCACATCACGCTCTGTGGTGACCCATACCAGGAAAGTTCTGCATCATCTAGAGAAGTCTGTTGCCTCCAAACAAGGCCATGTAACCTGCAGGTGTGTGTGTATGTGTCGATGAGAGAGAAAGAGAGAGTGCGCGTATGTGAGCACGCGTGCCTGAAACGCCCTCTTTCAGACACAACAGCGCATGTAACTACAGGACATACAACATGACATAAAAAGTAATGCGCCTGGGGATGACATCAGTACAGACCGTCATCTACTGGGACTGCTTTCTGGTCACCGTGCTTACCTGCTGCTGCGACGGCAACTTACACAAAAATCTATGCAGATTTGCATAAATAATGCCCCTGGCCACGCCAGCGCCTGGAAAGCTGCCTGCCCTCCGCACTGGCGTCGATGCCGCTGTTAACGCCAGGCTGATGTTTCTGGATTAATCAGCTTCCAGTCTGGTGGCAGAGAGTCAGCCATTTCTTAACCTACGTAGTTAACAGTTTGGATGCAAGTACCAAGCCAGACACATCCTTCCGAAACTGAGTCATTTTTATAGTTCTTTAATTTTCTCTTTCCAGAATCACTTTGAACTCCAAAATGAGTCTGCAGGTCCTTTTTGCTGCAACAAATAGCTCCTCCATCCCCAAACTCGTCTTGACTCAGTCCCTTTTGGACACTGTGCTTCCGCCCTCCCCCCACCCGCTCCCAGTCGGCTGCCTCTCTCTTGACTCCAATCAACCCATTATGGTCATGGCGTGCTCTTTTGTTCCCTGGCACTTTTGCCATTGAAATGAAGATGTTTTTCTGGACACAGTGCGCCGAATCCTTCACTAGGACACTCTGATTAGCAGCATTTTTTATTAGCACAGAAGCCCTGTCCCCAAAGTCAAAGCAGCCAAGGGTGAGTCATGAGAGAGCAGCTCACAGGAGCCACTCCGTCCTCCCCGCCGCACCCCCGCCTGTGTGGGCGAGCTGGGCCCAATCTTCACTAATCAAAGCAGGCAAAGAGCTGGTGGAATCAGGCAGACAATCAGGGCCAGGCTCCTCTCTCATATACACGCGGGCATCTTTGACATCTTCAACGGGGCCTCCTATCAGACGCAAGCAAAACAGCCTGTGAACGGGCATGGAATCACACACCCCCGTCCTAATAGATTGGGGACGCGTGTCTGGCTGCCCATTTTAGAAGTGCCGAGTCCGGTGCCCAGAATGCAAACGCTTCTACTTAGAATGTTCTTTGACACCACGAGGCAGCAGCTGAAATACAGGGAGACCTGCTCAAAGCTATGTCAGAAGAGAAGGAGAAACCTGTGCGTGACTGGCCCTCAGAGTCACCGGACGTCTCAGTGCCTCAAAGGGCGTCTGAGCTGCGGTGAGGAGACAGGCCCGAGGCAGCCATGCGTTTCTTCATGTAGGACATTCTAACGGTCAGAACACTAAGGTGCACGTGTTTGCTGCTCTGGGCTGTTGCGGGGGTCTTCTAGTCTGAAAACATTTACTCTTTTGTCAGGCCTTAGGAAATCAAGTTGCAAAAGCCCCTCTTCCCTCCCCAACCCCCTTTCTATCAACATGCACGACAATGCACAGGCGGTCAGGGATGAACAGATACACAGACTGTTCTGTGGAAGCCAAGGCGGTGATAACAGTTTCAGTATCTAGCGCTGGTCGTCAAGGAACAGAATGAAAAGTACGAAACAGCCGCCTCTCTATCTAGCAACAAGGCAAGGACTTGTCACCGGTGAAGCTGTCTCCGAGGCATTAACATAAAGTGGAAGGGCTTTTATTTAATCTCGTTCTACTCTGGTATGTGAGCAAGGAGAACGCCCAAATGAAGCCGTCTATTTATGCCATCAAGAATACATTTGTCCATTTCATCCTGAAAACTACACCGGATCCTGAAATAGAGATGCGCTTGTAATCACAGGCGAGAGTGTGTAGAGGCCAGACGGCAGAATGACAATGTAGGAGCGTCTGTCTGCCACTCTGCAGAGAAAACGACGCTGGAAATGTTCAACTCTATATCCAGTGCCTGGAGAACTCTGCTCTAGAGCAAAGCAAGGAGAGGGAACATTCTCAGCACACTTCTTGGGCAATCTCACCCGCCCTTAGGGCTTCACTTATAGAGAGATGCTGGTGACTCTCAAAGCCAGCCCAGACCTGCTGGACACAGCCACGTGGCTATCCCGTAGACATCTCACAATTCATAAATCTGAAACTGAATCCAGTGCCTTCTCCTCCAGGGGCCAAACTTGGAGCTCCTTCTCCCTCAATTGCCACAGCCAGTCAATCAATTTCTATTAATTCTCCCTCTATAATATGGTTCAAACTCCCTCTCCAATATGGATCGTACCATCGCCAATGCTGCTACTCCAGTAGGTCCATCAGCCTTCTGAGTGGTTTCTCTGCCTCCACCTCTGTCTCCATCAGTTCATTCTTCTTCAGACCTCTTCCCCCCACCACCCGAATGACTTAAAACCACAGATATGCTGATGCCCTTGCTTGGCAGTGATTTGCGATTGCCTTCCGGCCAACTCCCCAGTGCTTCCTAAACTGCCCACCCCAATTCCCATCTTGCTACTCCCCCGCCCGTGCTCGATCTTCCACCACCCTGGACAATTTCTAAATCCCTGGGGAGGCGATTCACTCTCTTCCCAACCCCCTGCCCTGGGCCCGTCTCTTCTCTGTTACCTAACGGATCCTGCTTATCTTTCGAGACTCGACTTCTCCAGAGCCACTGATTTGAAACATCTTCCCGCAGGGTTACTTAACATTACACAGCACACACTGTAAAGTCCTCCGTGACTGCTAAGTTCTGGAAGATAGGCACTAAGTCATGGCTCAAAAGGCAGGTGCTGTGCTAAGAAATTCTGGTCTTTTGTAGATTATGTGACATTTCCTGTGAAACTTTCCAGCTCCTTGTTATCCGAAGCTCTCTGAGCCAACTTCCGGTTTCCATTCCTGCACCTCGGAACCGGGATGTGGGGAGGAAATCTGGACCAGAGGGCATAAGCATCCCTAATACTAATAATGCAAATTATTTCTATAAAAAAGACCCAGTTATCAAGCATTCTCTATGCCTCGCGATTCATTACATATCAATCCTAGGGTTGCTTTCCTGAGAAGAACCGAAGAAAATAAGGAGCTGGAATGTCAAAGGACAGGTCGTGCTTGGCACTGGGACACAGGCCGCGCCCGGATGTGTTTCTGACCTGATTGGTGACCTCTGGCTAACTAGCTTTCGGTGGCTGGTATCATCGCAAAGGAAGGGACAATAGAGCAAGTTCTGCCTGACATCAACGCCGGGATAAAACGGTGGCAGGAAGGCAGATGAGGCCGCAGCCTTGCAGCGCCCCTGCCTTCACTTCCATGGAAACCGTTCAGAGGTTTACACGTGCTTTCCTGCTGATGTAGATGGGACCTCAGAGAAAACCCCTCCTGTCCCTCTCGCAGACCTCCCGTCAGCGGGCGTCTGTCCGATGCACAGGCAGCTGCCCGTCTTTCCACACGCACCTCCGGTTAGGAAACCACAGGGGGCCTTTTAGCATTTGACCCGCTCTGCCCACCGCAACACGGCAGAGGGAGCTTCACTGGGTCGGACCCTGGGCACCGGGAGAAACTATTGGGAAACCACAACATGGCAAATAGGATAAAAACACAAGTTGATTTGTGTCAGAAAGGTAATGTCTTCAAAGGTAGCAAACTGGCTCACCTACCAAGGCCAAGTCTCAGTCTGGATCTCTACAGACGAGAAGCAAACGGTTCCCAGTTCTACTTCCCAACGGTTAAAAGAGAAACATCCCTCAAGGAGGGTTGTTGAATATTAGAATCACTCACCCCAAGTGAGGAATACAATTTCTTAGTCTGAAAAGATGGAAGAAGAGGACCGCCAGTCTTCTTGGGACGCCAATTGGTGACCCGTGCGAAGGCTCGGGAACGGAGCGCACGGGCTCCTGGACCGCTTCCCGGCCCCGTGACTCTGTAAATCCCTCCAACAGAAGACCGTCAGGTACACCCAGTGCTTCTTGTTCATATTTTCCTCTGAGGTCAACAATAAAAAGCTGAAAACCACTGCCAGGTGGCTCCTCCGAGGGCCAAGTCTTCAGGAGAAAGAAGGCCCCTCTCCCCCGTATCAATAGCCGCTGACAACCCCGGGCGCTTCAGAGGCACCCGCAGATCAGAGGCCGGCTGAGAGTGTAAATCGGGGAGACATATTTGGAGCAGTAAGTTCCCCTAACATCGACTCAGACACAGTCATGCCATCACGCGAACTGGGCCGGTGCATGATAACAATGATGTATTTGTTGCTAAAAACGCGACACTAAGATTTTGGAAGGGGGACAGAACCTACAAAAGATAAGAAACAATGGTTAGATCAATGGAAGCATCCCGAAAAGACAATGTCAGGTTCTTCCACTCTTAGGAGAAAAGAGGCAGAGGTTTCAGAGAGTGTCCCATCGGGCAAAAATGTAAAACTCTCTTTTTAAAGCTTCAGATGGGGGGCTGCAAAAGGCCAATAAAAAAAAACAAACTTATTAGAATTTGGAGGTGTACCTCATGGCATCTTAAGATGTATTTATGGATGTTTGACCACAATGACGAGAGTGCTGTAGAAATGTGAAATCATGAATGTACTCTGCATTCAGCATTGTAGGTTTAATATTGCCTACAGTTCCTTGGATACCCTTACATCTGTTCGGTAATTACTGGCAACGAGGCAAAGTATCACCAGAAAAAAATACCCTGCAGTTATGAGCGTGCATTATTTTAAAAACATAAATTAGGGATTAAAATATATGGATCTGACAAATGTACGTGAGATATTACGTCTAAGTGGCGTGGTGATTCGTTTCCATAAATTCTCGAGTTTCTCATAAATCTCCATTTCAAGAGTTTCACAGTGCTTCTCTGGCATTATTGGTTAATTGCCATACAACCAAACTTGGGAAGGAGAAGGAATGAATTCATTTTCATTTTGGGGTGAGAAGACAAAGAGTGTGGAGCAGAAATCACCGGCGCTGCTTCCACCTCGGGAAGATCGGGGTTCAGAAGAACCCCAAGTGGGAGGAGGACGGAGAGGAGCCGGTCCTCTCCCCCATCGCCACGTACCGAGAGCCCAGCCTTAGAGCGCACCAGGGATTGAGAGATCCTGGGCGGTTTTTACTCTGTTCAGAAGGCACGGCCCTACCAGGGAGATCAATGCCAACCCCTGGCCTCCCTCGCAGTCTAACTGTGCCCAATCATCAGGTTATTCCAGAGCATCTGAAAACACACCGGCCGCATAATGGCCAAATGAACTCCGCGATGGCTGTACTGCGGACGTCTATGTGGAAGCTGTAAATTACAACAAAACCCCTGTGTATAGACACATGAAGTCCTCTGAGGCATATGGCTGAGTGAGGGAAAGCAAGCTACAGTATGATATACACATTATGACATTATTAATGTTAGGACATGTAAATGATACTATATTTCTGTGTACACAACCGGTTTGTTGAAAAGTCTGATTCATTGGGATACAAATATGAAATTGCTTTATTATTTTTTCAATCACTGCCTTTAACTGTGTCTGAATCTCTGTTTTGAAATCCTTCATAAGGTGTAGAACAGATCCGTAGATTTCTGATCACTTTCACATGTTAAACACTCTAGTTTAGTCTTACCCACTCACCCCAGCTTAAACCATCCATCCCATACCCATCCTCCCACCTCTTTCAGCCTGACCCTGGCTGGGTGGGGCTTGGAGTGTGTGTGTGGGGGGTAAGCCTGGTCTGTTCTTTAGCTCCTCCACCTCCCTCTCCCTCTCCTTGGTCTCTGTCTCTCCTCCAGTACACTGAAGTAGGGAGGCGAACTAGGAATCTCGGTGCCTCGGAGGTTCTCTCTTGGCTGACATCCTCTGGCCTTTAATACCACTGAGTGGCAGGCATCTTTCTTGAGGAACATTCATGTTCCTCAAGCTTCTAGAAGTGGATGAAAAGCTTTGATTTGACCTCTTCTGACCCACCTCCCTAGGGTTCAAACCATATTCTCTTGCGGACAGGGTCTCCCCTTCTGTATGTCAGCCACCTTGGTCAGGGCAACAACAAGAGCCTTCAAGTTACCTTTAATCGCATCCTCTTGAGGCATAGGAGACCCCTTATCCTAGCCTGGCCCAACTGATGTCACTGCTTCATGCTGTCCTCTCTCTCCCATCCGTTTTTCACCCCGCTCAGGTAGGAGCTCAGTGCAGCCTGGCAACCCACTTGCTAAGCAGCCATCCAGCTAGGGAAGTGGGGACCAGTCTCCTCTTCTTGCAGACACCTCCACGTATAAGAATGCTTCTCCTTGGACTTCCGGCCAAGATGGAGGCGTAGGTGGAAACACTGTACCTCCTCTCACAACCAAGATTAAGGACAACAAAGATTTATAAACAATAACACAACCAGAACACAGAAAA
>PVKM010049756.1:0-10868 GCA_004027735.1 Carollia perspicillata
GGTAACTTGTTGAGACAGTAAATTTTACATTATGTGCATTTTACCAAAATAAAAAATTTTCAGAAAAAAACAGATACCACAGCAACACCTGTGGGATACAGCTAATGCAGTACATGGAGGAAAATGTATAACACAACTTATCTACAAGAGAGAAGAACGAATTCAGACTCAGTTTGAGTCTTAAGAAACTGAAAAGATAAGGGCAAATTAAACCTAAAGAAAGCAAAGAAAGAAAAAAATGAAATAAAGTTAAGAATAGAAATCAATGAAACAGAGAACAGAAAAATACAGAGTATCAGCAAACCGAGAGCTGATTCTTTGAGAAGATAATAAAACTGATAAACTTCTAAGCAAGACTACTAAGGGGGTGGGGGGATGGGAAACACATTTCTAATACCAGGGATGAGAAAGGGAACATTATAGAATTTAAAAATATTAAAAGGATAATAGAGGAATATAACAAGCACTTATATGCAAATAAATTTAATAACCTAAGTGAAATGAACAAATTCCTTGAAAGACAAACAAAAAATAATTTTCAATCAAGAAGAAATGAATACCTGGTTAGCCCTCCATATATTAAAACCTGAATTTGTATTTAAAAATCTTCCCTCAGAGAGAGCTCAAGGCTGAGATTGCCATATTAGAGAATTTGACAAGATATAAGGAAAAAAGAATACCAATCATTTACCTATGTGTCCAGAAAACTGAAGAAGAATAAGCACTTATTAGGAGAGCAAATCTTGTCACCAAAGCAAAGACATTCCAAGACCACAGCTGTGACCCTACCAGGTGGCTGCTATTCATCGTCCCATTCCAGAGGTGAAGAGACTGAGGGCTAAAGAGACTCGAAACCGGCCTCAGGCCGTAGAACTAAAAACCGGCAGGCAACCTGGCTTCAGAACACGGACGCTTAACCATAAATGCTTCTTGAATCACACTGAATCCTAAGTACGCCTGCAAAAGAAAACCGTCAGGCGTGTTGTGTTGCCCAGCACTTACCTGGAGACTATGCTGGAACCGTTGTACAGATCGCTAGCGTACGACAGGGTAGCCAAAGGTCGCACTGAGTTATACCGCGTGAACTTGGACAAGCACTCCTGAAAGTCGTCCAGCTGGCTTGCCGTTCGACTGTCATCTGCACAAAGAGGACAAAGTGAAATCAATGACGGCAACATCCGAGAGCAATATCCACAGATTAAGAGTAATCTAAATAAAAACAATTCTTAACCAGTATTTTTAAAAGACTTACATGCTCAAATTAATCAGCTAATCTTTCAACTTTAATAAAAATTTCTTAGTGATTCTTGGAGAGACACAGGCTCAACACCAATGTGAATATGCCATTGATTCTCTTTTTAAAAATAATTTCTTGTAAAAACAAACAAAAAGGACCACTAATCAGGAAAAGTTCACTCATTTACAATGAAACACAAGTCCAACAATGGAGATGGTGAGGGTGGGGGGCGCAGACAGCGGCCAGGGTGTGAGTTCACTGGAGGAACCAGCTGGCAGAGACACGGCTCCGTGCCCGGGTTCATTTACTCTCGGAACACAATTTATGACAGCGTAACTTAGGAGAAAGTAACTGGTGAAGTTTGAGAAAGTGAGGTATTCACTCACAGAATACTGTTGAGCGTTTCAAATCCAATTACAGGAAGAGAGTAGGAAACTGCCATGTTTAAATCACTAATTCTCAAGCACAATGCAGTTTATGGTTGTGAGGCTACTCGGTCCTACTCACACATCAGGGTGGAGACAGAAAACAATACTTCCATCCAACAGAAGACTTGGACTGAAGTCCATTCCAGTAAATTATTCATAACTCATTATGAGGAACTTAATCGCTAAATCAACTTACGAAGGATCTGAGAATAAGGCTAATGTATTCTCCAATCTAGAAAGAGGCCTATAATAGGAGCATGAATTTTAAAAAAACATCACTGTTTTACAAATTGCTCAAAGTCTGGACTTTATATTTCCTTTCCAAAAACGTGAAAATTAAAAACACACAATTACTTGAGCTAGCTTCCTAGACTCCAGTCTGAAGCAAGACTGTTACAGCGCCGTGTTTTCATGCCTTCTTCCTTCCTCTAAGCTCATACACATTCACAGACCCACACACAACTTATCCGAGGTAGCGCTCATGATTTCCCTTCCTACACGCCTCTGAAAACGACAGTAGGCATGATAAAATTAAAATATATATAATAACCATTAAGTGAAGAGTTACTATACTATATAATATACAAAAAAGTATTTCTTTTATCTGGAGATGTTAGACTATTTTGAAGATAATTATTGGCGTAAAGAACTTTATTATACAGGGCAGGCAAAAGTAGGTTTCCAGTTGTTCGTATGGAAAATAATACAATAATTAATAAATAATACAAAATATACTCTGTGTTCCTCATACTCACAACTGTAAACCTATTTTTGCCCCACCCTGTAATGGAACCCAAATACTTGAGGGAACTACGTTTCTGTCCCTGATACTTTATCCTTTAAAGGTTGAAGCACTAACTTGGCAAATTCATTAACAACCTGTATTTAAAAAGCCCCGTGTGTAGTGTTTCTGCTCTAAAAACAGCAGAAGGAACAAGTTAGCATGCAACCCTGTGCAGTTACTGAGATGAAGCTCCTGTGCACACGAACTATTCTCAGGAAATCCAACGAATTCTAAGTTAAACATGGGTTAGTGCAAGAAAAAATCAACTGTACTACAAAGTGGTTTGGGCATAACAGTTAATTGGTTCTCAAAAAAATCACTTGTCCCAAAGTGGGTTGGATATAATAGTTATTGGTTCTGTTCATATATAATCCTATTATTGTGAGTCATGTAATGTAATAAATGGTAGAAAGGCAGTTACTTTAGATATTCATTTAAAATCATTTTATTTTATTTTTTAAAGATGTTATTTACTTATTTTTAGAGAGAGTGGAAGGGAGGGAGAAAGAGAAGGAGAGAAGCATCAGTGTGTGGCTGCCTCTCATGTGTCCTCTACTGGGGACCTGGCCTGCAACCCAAGCACGTGCCCTGACTGGGAATCGAACCAGTGACCCTTTGGTCCGCACCCCTGTGCTCAGTCCACTGAGCCACGCCAGTCAGGGCTAAAATCATTTTAATGCTAATAATCTATTCTTTTAAATTTTGACATCGACCCCTAAATACATAAAATTCACAAACATTCAAGAATGTATATTCTATTGAAGACCATGATCTTTTTCTAGAATTTTCTGGCCACCATATAGCCACTCATTACATTAACACCTACTTTCAACAGAAGTTATAAAGAAAAGACTAAAAATAGTTATTTTAGTATCTGAAAGTACAGGAATTAGATTTCACTTATCTCATTATAAAAAGTTAGGAGTTTATTTGCTTGCTTGGTTTATGGTCAACATCCATTCATATCTGTTGGCATTATCACCTCTCCTATTCTAATTACAAATTACTTTCTAAAAAGTGTATCTAATCAGTTGTCTTTTTTCTCCTCTGATATTTTATAATTTACCTCCTCTTTCAATTACAATTGAGAGCCAAGGCATTCATTTCTTAACCTGCATCCTTCCTGTTCATAGCTGAAAACAAAAATTAGGGAAGGGAGGCGCGGGGTGGATTCTCATTTGAAAACACACAAAAGAACAACCAAACTTTTAGGTACCCTAGAAGGAAACCCATATTCAGCAACATGGAGTGTAGCTGATTGCACATTTGATGAGATACGCTTGAGATTCCTAAGCACTAAGGACAGCACGTGTTGAGTATAATGTAGCCATGTCCACAAATATGAAAATGTAATCTTCCTCCCGGTCTATCATTCTACCTTCCTGTAAAACTACATCCCCCAAATACACTACATTTGTTTGTGATTACCTTTACTATCCCATAGCATGTCTTTTAAAAAAATTTTATTTTTTAAAATTTTATTTATTTTTGGAAAGAGGGCAAGGCAAGGGGAAAGAGAGGGAGAGAAACACTGATCGGTTGCCTCTTGCACACGCCCCATCCAGGGACTGGGCCCGCAATGCACGCCTGTGCCCTGACCTGCATTAGAACTGGCGACCTTTGGCTTTGCAGGACACAGTCCAACTTCACCACACTGGTCAGGATGCTACCTAAAAACTATTAATAATGAATAGCCTACCCCACTCTCTATTACAGATTTCTCTTATTTTACATGCCTGCAATTTGCCCGTGGTTGTATTCCAACATCACACTGACATATGGCCTCTGAAAGGATTCGCATGAACCCTCCGTCAATCAGAATGCAAGTCTCACACCACTTTCAGTGTAATAGTTTCCTGTTGCGATTTATAGACTCAACTTACAGAGGCTTAATAAGGGACTCAATTCTCAGGCAAGAGAATAAAAATATTCCATCTGTATCGATTTTTTTAAATAGCATTTTATTGATGATGCTATTACAGTTGTCCTGACTTTTCCCCCTTTGCCTCTCGCTCCACCCATATAAGTTCTTTGGCTACTCCATTTCCTGTGCCACATTTTACATCCCCATGGCTATTCTGTAACTACCTATTTGTTCTGAATCCCCTCAGCTCTTTACCCATTCCCCCACAACCCCCTCCCATCTGGCAACCAAAAAATGCTCTGCATACTCATGACTCTGTGTCCATTCTTGCTTGCTTAGTTTGTTTTTTTGACTCAACTGTTGATAGATTTGTATTTTTTTGCCATTTTATTGTTCATGGTTTTCATTCTCTTTTCTTTACATAAGTCCCTTTAACATTTCATATAATAATAGTTTGGTGGTGATGAACTCCTTTAGTTTGTTCTTGTCTGGGAAGCCCTTTATCTGCCCTTAGATTCTATATGATGGCGTTGCTGGGTAGAGCAATCTTGGCTGTAGGTCCCTGCTTTTCATGACTTTGAATATTTCTTGCCTATTCCTTCTAGCCTGCAAAGTTTCTGTTGAGAAGTTGGCTGACAGTCCCATGGGAACTCCCCTGTAGGTGGCTAACTTCTCTGGCTGCTTTTAGGATGCTCCCTTTATCTTTGACCTTTGGCATTTTAATTAGGATGTGTCTGGGAGTGGGCTTCTTTGCATCCATCTTGTCTGGGACGCTCTGTGCTTCCTGGACTTGCATGTCTATTTCCTTCACCAAATTAAGAAAGTCTTCTCATTATTTTTTCAAATAGATTTCCAATTTCTTACTCTTTCTCTCCTCCTTTGGATAACCTTAAGATACAAATGTTAGACCTCTTGAAGTTGTCCTAGAGGCTACTGTTACTATCTTCATTTTTTGGATTCTTTTCTCTTGTTCTGACGGGTTGTTTTTTGGTTATGTTCCAAATCTTGATTTGTGATTCTCAGCTGTATTCACTGTACTGCCGTTTCCCTGTAAATTGTTCTTTATTTCAATCCTTCGTTTCTGACTGGATCTTTTTTATGCTGTTGAGGTCCTCACTAAGTTCCTTGAGCATCCTTATAACTAGTGCCATGAACTCTGCATCTGATAGACTCCTTATCTCCATTTCGTTTAGCTCTTTTTGGGGAGTTTTGATCTGTTCTTTCATCTGGGTCATGTACCTTTGCCTCCTCATTTGGACAGACTTCCCTGTGTTTGCTTCTATGTATTGTGTAGAGCTGCTGTGTCTTGGTAGTGTGCCTAACGTAGGTGTCCTGTAGGGTGCAGTTGCATAGTCTCCCCTATCACCCAAGCTGGGTTACTCAAGCTGGGTGCACCCTTCATGTGGGCTGAGTACAACCTCCTCTTGTAGTTGAGTCTTGATTGCTGTTGGCAAGTTATGGGAGGGATTTACCCAGGCCAGTCAGCTGCAAGGACTGGCTGTGACCACTGACCATAGCCCTTTTCTCTCCACGAAGGATCGGCTGCACAGGGGCAGGGTGGTGGTGCTCTGACGTGGTCTTTAGCTGCCCACTGGGTGTGCAGGCCGTGGGGTTTATCGAGTGGTACATGGCAAGGTCAGCCCCCAACCTGTATTTCGTCCTGGGCCACCCTGCCTGAGCGATAAAGCAATCTGAGATGGCTGCTACTTTTGCTGGGCTTGGGAATTCCCTGGCAAAGCCGATTGGTGAATCTAGGCTGGGTGCTGCTAGGACTGGGGCTTCTGAGGCCAGCTATGGCTTGACGGATAGGATTTGGGAAGCTGTAATGCAGGAGCCAAGACCAGCCATTCACGTGCAAGAGCAGCTTGGGTCGGGTGGAGTATCTAGGGATCTCCAAGGTGGGTCAAACAGTGTTAATCACGTTAGGGGTATGTCCCTTGGAAAAGGGACAGCGGCCTCTGCTCACCTTGGTGCCAGACACTTGGGTTTCTCCCGGTACACCACTGGTGCCTTTTGAGCTCTTACTCCGGGGCAGGAGCTCAGAGGGAGTGAGTCTGAGTAGGTGAGTCCGTGAGTGGGTTCTTTAAGTGGGACTGCTTGGGGCTCCAGAAGTTTCTTCCACCAACTCAATCCCCATTGGTTTTTGTAGCCAGGAGCTGTGGGGACTTATCTCCCTGGCACTGGAACCCTGGGCTGGAGAGCATCCTGCGGTCTGGGACTCCTCACTCCTGAGATATCCCTCCCGAATCTTTATCCACCACACGCGGGGGAGGCACCACCCCTTTCTGTATCTGTGTCCCTACCAGTATGGATGGATGTGGTTTCTTTAATCCCATAGTTGTCAGACTTCCATTCAACTTGATTTCTGACGGTTCTGAGTGATGGTTTTTCTATATTTTAGTTGTGATTTTGATGTGGTTGTGCAAAGAGGCAAGCCATGTCTGTCTACGCTGCCATCAATTATTGACCAGAAGTCTGTAATCGATGACTGTTAACTTCAAACATGCTTATCGACAAAGCTTGGCTTGTTCCTGTTTTTCATAGGAAAAACGCTGGGTAAATCAAATATACCTTTTTCCTCCTCACCAGTCTTGAGGCATATTTGTCCAAAGGGTCTAAGCAGTGTTAATTTAACACACACATGCCTTCTCCAGAGAAAACCAAGGCCAAATTTTCAAGAACTAATAAAATATCAGGCATTATTTTTCTTGGTGGCCCTCATTCTGAGCAGGTGTACTGCTCATGACATCAACTGACTGAGCAGGCAAATTGTATCACTCATTTTAAATTATATGCACCACCTAAAAAACTTAAAAAAAAACTATAGGGTAGGTAGCAATGTCCCAACTTCCTTGGTAAGCACGGACGCCAAGAACAGCTACAGATCACAGAGCTAACAAAAAGCAATGAGAATACTCTCTGCTCTCACATCCACTGTTCGCATAAGTTATTTCCTCTACTTCAAACATGTTTCCTGCTGACCTTTTTTTTATTTCATTCATACTGGCCTTGACTAGATACTCCTCAGAAATGCCTACATTGTTCCCTCTTGCATTTTCCCATTTTCCATTTGGCCTCACTGTTTCACTCCCAGCTTTGGCAGTGGGTATTATTCTCTATTCTCATCACATCCATTGCATATTCTATAACATACAACAGCGCACAGAATAATTTACCCGTTGCCTGCCCCCACTAAGTTTATACTACTCCTTGACAACAAGACCCAGTTCTTACACCTTTTCATTCTTAGCACAGAAGACAGGGCTTAGAATTTAATAAACGATGAATAACAGGAGGCAACTGAATGAAACTTATTTTTGCTAGCTGGAACATATTCATGGCCAACTTTTTAAAAACTTTATACAGCTCACTGTATACAGATTAAAAATTCCACACACAGAAAGAGAACAAAACTAGTTGTGGGAAGGCAGTGTTCATTAAGCTCTCTAAGAACCTTCACAGTGCTCTGGCAGACCCTGGCAAAAACACACGCTTCTGCTTATCAACAGCACTCGCCATGCATCAGCAGAGAAAGCTGGGGATGGACCCGAAATATACATGCGAGGCATCCCGAGAACTCCTGAATGTGTACCTGAGATACGAGACATCCTTGTAGAGAAGTAGCATTGCTCTAAGTCTTCAAAGTGGGCAGTGAGTCGTTTCCGTCTGGAAGCTAATGTGCTGTTATACCACGGCTGTTTCTTTGTCTAAGGTGATTGACGAGAAAAGACACATACGACTGAGAAAAAAACATAACTTTTTCTGCACATAGTAACAAAAAGTTCATCACATTAGAATAATTACAAATGGTAAATAAAACCCATAGTTCTTAAACATTTTCCAAGTGAAAATAGGTTCTTAAGGCCAATTTTATAAAACTAAGATGGGAAGCTCCTCTCAATTCTCCAAATTACATAAAGATAAAATCCATTGTAACTGCCATTCTAAAATTTAGAATTTTAAAAATTTTAACATGCAGAAATTGTTAGAAAACAATTATCAAAATAAAACTATTTTCATTATCTCTGTAACTGTACCCTTGTATCCTCTGGACAACAGAACAGTGCTTGACTGTACAGAACATGTATTTAAGTTAAAATTAAGTATCAGATTAAGGGGCAGTAATATGCACGCACTAAACAGTTTGACATATACAGGTCTGAGCTGCAAAGGTCCATTTATATGCAGATTTTTTCAATAAATGCTGTAAATATATTTTCTCTTCCTTATGATTTTAAGAACATTTTCTTTACTTACTTTATTGTAAGAATATAGTATATAATAGCATGTATCGTATTTTGCTGTGTATAATGCAGTTTTTTGCCCAAATTTTTGAGGGAAAAATAAGGATGTACATTATACATGGGCAGTACTAATTTTGTATCTATGTAAGTGTTTTTAATTCTTTAATTTAGGCTTATGTGTTAAAGTGTAACTCTAGAAAGCAGTAACAATATCCATATGCAAAATACCCTGGAATAAGATAATCAGTTTTGTTTCTAAATATATATAAATAGAAAACAGAACTAAAAAATTGCAATGAGAGATACTTTCCTGAAAGTGTGGGCCAAAAACACAGGTGCATGTTATACGTGGGAGCGCATCACACACGGCAACATACAGTAACACATCTAACACACAAAATGTGTGGTCCCCAGTGTTGTTCAAGGGCCAAGGGTATACATTACCTACACCATGTTAATTCAAAAGATAAAACGATTCTTCTAAAAATGGCTATTAATTACTATGCTTGAGGCATAAAACCAGATGCAGAGATAAGATACATAATGAGACCTTGAGAGATGCTACAAGCTCACTGACAACTATAACACAATTGCAAATGTATTAAGTAAGAAATATTAAGGCATTATTATGAACACAACATTAAAGTGAACTCCTGCTAAAGCTAGATGGCAGGTAACGACCATATTTTAAAGCAGGGCTTGAATCACAACTCGGAAAGGCAATTTCCAAGACACAACAGATAAACAACTAACCAGGAAGACAAACTCAGAGAGCTGATGGCAAAAAAATCCAGGGTGCAGGCAGCAGAAAGAGGACAACACCTACTTGGGGTCAAATACCTACGCGAGGACAAGCACTAGAACTGAGATTTGGAGACCTTTGAAAAGAGAATTTGCAAACTGGTTTATAAATCTGAAGGAATTACCTAGAATAAAAGATAAAAGGCAAGAATGTAGAAGATCTGAAAGAGAGAAAAAGAGACAAAAAACGGTAAGTTTTAAATACTCAAGAGACTCAGAAAAAGAGTAATAGACTGAAAAAGAAATATTTAAAGAAGTGATGTTGAAAATTTCCCAGAACTGAATAGACACAGAAATTCTATTGAAGATCATAACCCATAAACAATACGTAAGGAACAAATTGTCAGTATCCTGAATACATTTTTAAAAGACTCCTACAAGTAAATAAGAAAAAGACTAATAAAAAAATGTGAAAAGACATGGAAGACATTTCACAGAAGATAAAACGTGAACAGCCATAAGAAAAGATGTGACCTTATAGTGACAGGAAAAAGCAAAATAAACTACAACAAAGTTCTATTTATCACCCACTAAAGAGGCAATTGTTTGGAAATTCAACAGTACTAATTATTAATAAGAATGTGGAGAAACTGGAAAACCTGCAGTGTGAGTTTGAAATTAATAAAATAATGTTCAAAAACAATTGATATTGTATCAAAATACAAAAATATTGATGTGTATACCAAATAACCCTCACTTCCTCTCAGAGGTACAAAATCTAAAGAAACTCTTGCACTTGTGCATCAGAAGACATGTACAAAGATGCTCTTAATAACGAAAACAAAAACCACAGAAATATGTCGAATGTATATAAATTGGACAACCGATAAATTGTGGTATAGTAACAAAATGGAATACTGTACATAGTGAAGAGGAATCAACTACAGCCACAGACATCAGAATGAATCTTTAAAAACTCAAGTCTCAGAAAACGATATTCCATGGTATCATTTTTATAAAATCTAAACATAGCCAAACCAAATAATTTAAAAATATATATATACTATTTTTCTGCATATAATAATAAAAAGTTCATCACATCAGAATTACACAAACAAAACCTATATGATCAAAACATTTTCTTTTCACGATGATAAAAATAACATTACCACACAAAGTGAATACACAAATAAACATGTATTTAAAAATGCCTCATTTTTTCCTTTTACTATAAACGATAATATTAGGTTAATTTGTAAAATTTGAGTAAGGTACAGGCATTATATAATAGCACTGTAAAAATGTTAACTTCTTGAATTTTAAAATTAGATTGTGATTATACAAGACAGAACAGAACAAAACTCCAGAAAAAGAACTAAGTGAAATGGAGATAATCAACATATCGGATCCAGAGCTCAAAACACTGGTTATCAGGATGCTCCAGGAACTCACTGGGTACTTTGACAACACAAAAAAGATCCAGGAAGAAATGAAGGTTACAGTTAAGTGAAATAAAAAAATATATACAGAGACCTAACAGAGGAGAGGATGAAGCTGAGAATCAAATCAA
>PVKM010049757.1:0-10870 GCA_004027735.1 Carollia perspicillata
GCTGGCAGTTTATTCTGTTTGTTTACTTTCTCTCTACACGTAATCTGTTTTCTGAACCATTTGAGGACAGATTACTGAAGGATTTATTTCTAGGAATAAATTTGTCAGTGCAAAGTGTATTTCTTTTTCTTTTTGCTTTTATTTACTTATTTTTAGAAGAGGGGCAGGGAGGGAGAGAAACATCACTCGGCCATCTCCCTGACGTGCCCTGACTGGGGACCGAACCTGCAACCCAGGCAGGTGCCCTGACCGGGAATCAACCCGGGTGAGCTTTTGCTTTGTGGGCTGACAAAGCTTTTGCTTTGTGGGCTTTTTTTTTTTTGTGAGCCACACGCATCAGGGCAAGAGTTTCTTTCATAACAGGAATATTACCTTCTATAACCATATGGCATCAACGCCAGTAAACTGCATACTGATTCAACGTTCTTAGGTAAGCCGTGCGTTTTCCCGCTGTGTGAGCTGAGCCGTTCCCGTCCCTTAGGGGGTCTTCCCTGGTCCTGGGGGCTGGGGCCTGGTGTTGCACAGTCGTCGTGTCTTTTCAGTCGTCTGCTCTCAAACGTTCCGAGGACTTCCTTTGGCTTTCATTGACTGTCATGACACCGGCACTTTAGGGGGATGTGGTTCTTCCCCTCTTTTAAAAATAGAACATTTTTCTTCTTGTGTTTGATGTTTTCTTGCGATTAGATTCGGGTTTGCGTCCCAGGCCAGCTGTTGCATAGGTGATGTTGTGTCCTTCTCAGGTAGCTCCCCTGGAGGCAGGTGGTGTTGGGCTGGGGTTCTTCACCAGGGGGTGGAGTACACCAGTGTCCCCTGGGGACGTCTCCCGGGGACGTTTTCAATGTCCATGACCCCATGTCCTCAGAGCTCACACCAACCTGGTCCAGAGACTGAGTGGGTGCGGCCAGGTGCGTTAGACTAGGAAGGAAGTGCCAGGGGGTGCCCCGTAGGTCACAGCCACGACTTTTAATTTAGGATTTGCATATTAATATTAGGTCTTCTTAAAAATACTAGGGCCTTTTAGACTATTAAAAATAATTTATTCCCTACCTCATTCTCAAATAGGTTTGAAGAAGCTTTTATTATAATATGAGAAATAAAAAAAGTAGAGAACAGCCCCGGCTGGTGTGGCTCGGTGGATTGAGTACCAGCCTGTGGACTGAATAAAAGTAAAAAATTGTGGTTAGAACTCATAGGAACAGAAAGTAGACAGATGGTCTCCAGGGGCTATGGGGAGGGGAACCCGGGACATGCAGGTCAGAAGGGTACAGCCTTCTGGCTGGAAGATGAGTAGGTTCTGGGGATCGAAGGCACAGCATGGCAATTCCAGTTAGCAACACTATATGTATGCTTGGAAGCTGCTAACAGTAGACCTTAAATGCTCAGCGCAGGAAATAAAAGGTAACTCTGTGAGGGGCGGGGTGTTAACCCGCCTCACGGTGGTGTCATTTCACAGCACACACACGGATCCCACCGCCCCGTCGCACACCTGAAGCTCACGCAGCCTATGTCTTTATCTCGGTAACGCTGGGGAAAATAAACTGCGGTTCAAGGAAAATCAGGGCAGGAATAACGAAAGTAAGCCAGGGCCAAGGCCAGTACACAAATGCTTGTCCTGAGTAGCTGTGCTCCTGGAGAGACAGGCTCGGGGTGGGCTCTGAGCTTTGCAGCAGGGAGGGACGTGTGGGCAGCGGCCTGCCTGACTTCTACAGGAAGAGAAGACAGTTCTGTGATGTGTACCGTGTGGTGTGTGCCGCATCCACCTGCTCGTGCAGCCTGGAGAGGGCACCTGAATGCCGCCCACACATTCCCAGAACAGACCGATTCCTCGTCTCTGAGGCTCCGGATGTGCCCCTCAGACTGGGTGCTTTTCCCAAGTGGGCATGTCGCTGCTGCCACCCAGAAACAAGCTGAAGCAGGTCCCCGAGAGGAGGCGGGTGGCCCAGCAGCTGCGCCCCAGGGCAGCTCTGTGCCCGGCCCTGAGGGCAGTTTCTCTCGTGGATCCTCTCAGAAAGGACTCAGTGACGCGGTGAGGCGCAGATGTCCTTGACCACATGCCCGAGGTGTGTGGGGAGGTGCCCGGAGCTGTGGCTTGTGGGCGGCCGTGCCACGCACGGACATGTGGCGTTCCAGCCGAGAGACGCGGCCGTTTTGCAAATGTCAGTAAAGGGCACAGAGACATCCGGGCTTCAGAAAAGGGCCCCTCGTGAGCGCGCCAGGACGAGGGGCTTCGAGCTGCACCCCGAGGACTGGCTGAGTGAAGTGGGTTTTGGGGTAGAGCGTGTTTACTGCCAAAGGCGACGTCTGTTCAGCAGTCATAGCCTAGCAGGGTCTGTGTCCTGTTGGACCACCCTTTCTTCCCTGCCTTCCACTTACTTGTTATTTTTTAAAGATTTTTTTAAAAAAGATTTTATTTCTTGTTAGAGGAGGGGAAGAGAAACATTGGTCAGTTGCCTCTTGCACGTCTCTGACTGGGGACCTGGCCCCGCAACCCAGGCTTATGCCTTGACTGGGAATCGAACCGGCGACCTTTGGGTTTGTGAATGACACTCAACCCACTGAGCCACACCAGCCAGGGCCCTGCCTTCCATTTACTTATCAATTCAGCAAATGCTCAGCTTATTCCAGGTGTGTGTTATCAAATCCCATCCTTTCTCGTGTGTACAAGAACCCCTGTGTTTCCGCTTTCCGATGGTGGAGCGAGGCGTCCAGCGTGTTTAAAACTCCTGTCAGGTTGATGGGAGCAGTTGGAAAGGGCGAGGGGTACGGCATCGCTGACCTCTTCCCCGTGAGAAGCTAACGCTTGTCCACAGCTGGTCCTGCCGTCCCTCCTGTCGCAGGGCCGCGACGGCACAGGTCCTCGACCTCAGAGACCGGCGGACTGGGTGAGGTCTGTCACCTGGGCTCCTGGGCTCTTCCCTTTCACTGGGCGTGACCTTAGGGACAGGCAGTGAGAGCTGCAGACAGGCTTCTGTGCTCCTAGTGCATTTCTCTACAGACGGTAAGACACGGCTGTGGGGTCACGGCCAAAGTATGAAGGGCGCTTGCAGTCGACTAGGCACAGCTGACGTCAAGGTCTGGTGTCGGGTTTGTAATTGGTGAAGAGGGAGTCAGGGCCCAGTTTGGATGGGACGTCTAGCGACCGACCCGATGGGATTCAGGATTTGGAAGGAGAAGAAAGTTGCTTTTTCGTTTTTTAAGGACATAAAGTCTACGTGAGGCCCAAACAGTACCATCAATGGCAAGATCAACAGGTGGGCCCAGACCAGCCTCTTTGGCGTGTCTCGGGCGGCGTGTCCCGGGGTGCTCCGTCGGTCTGTCGTGTTCCAGCCCATTGCCTCTGGAAGGGGGCTTGGCTGCTACCCATCAGAAAACCACTAGTGGCTGTGAAGCACACTGCATCTGACCCTGGCTTTTAAATCTGGCTATTAAAAATCTGGCCGTCTGCAACCTCACTCACCGTTGAGAGTTCCAAAGGGCGCAGAAAATAGCTCCCTTCTTCCCCACTGAGCTCTGTACCAGTTGCAAAGTAGGACAAAAGAATAAAGGGAAAAGTAGCTGAAAATATCTCGTCGATACTGAAAAGCCTGTATTGGAGAATATGGATTTTATTTGTAGGCAGATGGGTTTCACTTATTTTTTCAAATGACATTTTATTCAAGGGTCTTAGGATTTGCAAATTGGTAACACAGCTAGGAAATACCTAGAGTATTCCAAAGGAGAAAGAACAGTTTTTTAATAGTAAAAAGCCCACATTTGAAAATAGTCAGCCCGGATGGTAACCTTCCAGATGCCCGGTGGTCTGGGCAATGGCTGCCCGTGGGCTGAATGCGAAACATGGTTTCTAAGCAGGACAAGGGGTTCTCTGAAGAGACATATGCATCTCCAGCACACATTCTTTTTGAAGTTCTCTAGAGGCTTACCTATGGAATTTAGGTATATCCGGGAAACTGATGGTTTCCTCCTTGTGAACCCTGGAATTGGAGGCGTGTACCCACCCAGTCCTGGACAGCCTGAGCAGCAGTGCCCGTGCTCGCTGGCAGGCTCGTTGCCTGGAGCAAGGGGGCCGGGCAGGGTGGGGAGTAAAGATGACCCTGGGGGAGGGCCCCCGGCGGAAATGCTGTGAGCGGGGAGAAACGTGTTTGCACCCCACCCAGCTCAGGCCCGTGTGGTCAGAGCTGCCAGACCCAGGCCCTCCGGAGGCACCGCTAGTGAGGGACCAGTTTTTCTGAGACTAGAACTCTCCCAGGGGGCCTCGCCCTGGTGGACTGCCTGTCACCGCCGTACCCTCAGGTTTGTTACACGGTCTTCGCCGGATCACCTGATCGGTGTGCTTTTATCTTACCAGGAATCTGGGGGCGAGGAGGAAGAGGAGAAACTTCTTCCTCTGGGCACAAGAGGAAGCAGAACGCAAACCCCTTCCCTCCCTCGCACTCACCCCATCTCGTCCTTCCCCCTCGGTGACCCCGTCCACTACGGTTCCTGCGCTTCCGGCCAGCCCTCCAGGAGTCATGTACAGTTGAGGCTTTATCACACTCAGCGTTTCTGCAGCTGTCTCTTAGCAGCGCCTTTTAAGTCTTCCGTATTCTTTTAGCATGTCCTGATCTCCCAGAGTTTTAAGGCCGAAGAGTGTGGCACATTCAATCATTATTCTAGTGGAGTACAGGTGGCTTATTTTAATTTTTTTGCTGTTTCTAGTGATGCAACATACCTCTTTTTTAAAAAGTGATTTGAGAGAGAGAGAGAGGAAGGGAGAGAGAAAGAGAAACATCGATTTGTGGTTCCACTGATTTATGCATTCATTGGCGATTCTTGCGTGTGCCCTGACCGGAAGACGAACCTGCAGCCTTGGCGTGTTGGGGCGCTCTAACCCACTGGGCCGCCCAGCCAGGGCCAGCGTACATCTCTGTGTGCTGCAAACAGCATTTGAGAGCCTCTTGCTCTGTCTCCCTCTTCCTAGCCCTGTGTTTGCATTGGGCAGGCACGAACACGGGAACAGTCTGAAGGTAGAGATCTGAGCGTAGCCCCCTGGGCGAGTCCCAGGTCCCCCGCATGGCACCTCTGGGTTTGTGGATTTATTGGATGGGCGAATTTCCATGTTAGTGCGTCCTTATTTGGAAAAACGGCCCATTTGGGAATTAGCTCTGCCTTCACCTACTCCAAGTGGACCGCATTGGACATACAAGTTAGAATGCTCCCAGGTGTGACAGCATCAGCTCTCCCAAAGGCCCAGGGCACGTGAACCCTCGAGGGCACCCACTCCGGGACAGCCACCTTTGTTCGCAGTGAAAACCGGCAGGGGCTGGAAGCGGTGGGGGCGGCCCTGTTCCCGGACCGCCTGGTGCACTTGTTCCGGAAACCTGATGCCATGATTCTTCCCGAAGCTTCTTGCTGTGGGGGCCATGGCTTCGGAGGCCAGCATCTCCTGCCCCAGGATTCTCTGCCTGTGGCTCTCTTAAGTCCTGGCGAGGGGCCTGCCCTCTGTCTGCATTCACCGCAGTGCAAGGTGGCCTCTCTGGGCCCCATGCATGCTACGTGGAGGAGCAGAGGCTCCCCGGGCCACCGTCCCTGCTGCACCTCACTCACCAGTGCCTGGCCTGTGCCTGAACTGACCCTGGTGAGTGGGGCTCCAACACCTTTGATCTCAGCCAGCTGGCAGGACGTAACCGGTGGAGGGTGACGGTGCCATTAATTCAGGCCTGTCCCTGACTTCCAAGCCCAGATTTACGGGCCTTCTCCTAAACCAGGCTAGATCCCGGCTCATCTCTTCCTCCAACCAGGTGGTCTCCCCACCCCCTCCCGTATTTCCTGTCTTGAGAATGACTGACTGCAGGGATTGCCCGGGAGTCCCTGAGGCCCTTCCCTCTGCACTCCCCTCTCCCGAGCTCTGGGGGTCATCGGGATCTGAGCAGGCTTCCTCTCCCTCTCCCTGTTGCTTAGTGTTTGTTCAGGCTTTCTCTCTGTCCGTCCTGGCTTACAGCAGCGTGTCACGCCCGGTCTCCGCCTCAGAGCTCTCGCCTTTCTGAGTGCTCACTCACCCGGGAGCTGGCGTGGCCTTTCTGGGTGTGTCTTATTTATTTATGCCCTCGTGTTTCAGGAAGGATGTAAGTACATGCAGGCATCTGATCGTGTTACTCCTTTGCTTGTACAATAGCTGTCATTGCTTCAGGTCCAACATGCCTGGCGTGGAGTTCAGAGTGTTTCAGGATCTGGTGCCCAGCTGTCCCTCCAGGCCCAGCCCCGGTCACAGAAACCCTGAGATGCTTCAGCACCCCAGCCCCTGGCACGTCCCCAGGTGTGGGTGCTGCTGGGCACTTTGCCCAGCTCCCAGCTCCCAGCTCCCAGAGCCACGGAGCAGGTGCCCTCAGTGACCAGTGCGAGGCTCCTGCCCCTAGAAGCTTCTGTAGAATTTACGAGCACATTCGGACACTGGAACACTCCCCTCCACCTGCTGAGCTCCATTTCCAAATCTCAGCTGCAGTTTTCCACCCCAGCCGTCCCCTCCCGCACACACAACCGTGCACTTTGCTCTGTGAGTCGCCCTCCTGGTGACAGCGGTGGCCGTAGCAACCTCCCCTCTCCACCTGGCGGGATGCTCCTCTGGTTCTCCACTTCCCATGCTGCTTCAGTCCCTGCCTAAGGCAGTCTTCCTCACGGGTCCCTTGGGTTCCTCAACCCCTCCAGGAACCGTTCCTGTGGCCCAGTTCGTCCGTGACCTCACGGGGGAGCCCCCCCACCCCTGCACTAGCAAACCCTGCTGTGACTTACTCGCAGCCTGGATTGGCCACGTTCTGGCACTGGGCCGAGGACGAGCTGAATCCTCCAACCCCTGCTGAGATCCCAAAAGCTATTCAGAGCTTGACAGCAGTAGTCACTAGCGCTCACACCGGTAGCTTCCAGCAGCTCACAGCTAGGGAAGCTGCCGAATCAGTTCGGTGGCCACAGAGGTGTGGGAGTCGTTTTATGTCAGGGAGGTCACAGGCCAGCGCGGCACCACTGGCTGTGATGTTTGAGGGCCAGCCTTTCACATCGGTCTCTTTTTGGTTTATTATTTGAATGTTCTTAGACTGTGAAGGATCAGAATGATATTTTTTTTTCCTTAAGATTTTATTTATTTATTTTTAGAGAGAAGGGAGGGAGAAAGAAAGGGAGAGAAACATCAATGTGTGGTTGCCTCTCACGTGGCCCCCAGTTGCGGGCCAGGTCTCCAATCCCCATCAGGCATGTGCCGTGACTGGGAATCGAACCGGTGACCCTTTGGTTTGCAGCCTGTGCTCAACCCACTGAGCTACACCAGCCAGGACCAGAATGGTATTTGAATTAAAAAAAAAAAGATAGGTTACAAAAAAGATAGAGAACATTTTCTTAACTATGACAAAAGGCAGATGCTGATGCATTTTATTTGTGGAACTGTGAATTGGCCAATATCACTGCATTGAAATAGTTTCTCTTATGCATATATCATGCTACTATTTGGTCCTTTTACTGAGTTAGATGAGTAGTTTAGTTGACATTCCAAACTTATTTTCTGAATTCCTTGCTATTTAAACTGACAACGGGAATAGGTAATTCCTTCGATAAAAAAAAATTGCAGGTTAGAAAAGTACAAAAACACACAATCAGGAGCCATTTAAAGCAGGGTTTGAGCCCTGGCTGGTGTAGCTCAGTGGATTGAGCTCTGGCCTACGAACTAAAGGATGGAGGTTCGATTCCCAGTCAGGGCACATGCCTGGGTTGCAGGCCAGTTCCCAGCAGGGGACACACGAGAGGCAACCACACATGAATGTTTCTCCCCCTCTCTCCTTCCCTTCCCCTTTAAAGGTAAATACATTAAAAAATCTTTAAAATAAAAAAAAAATAGCAGGGTTTGATGACTCCAGGTGGGAGCCTGCCCGGGAGGGAAGCAGCTGAGAGGCAGGCCATCAGCCAAGGCCGGGGCAGAAGTGGGTCCAGGGTTCCGGAGCCCCCACCCATGGGAGTCAGTCTTTGTTCACTCATTCACCCAGCAAACGTGGTCTGGTGCCCCTATTTGTCCAAGCACTGTCCTGGGTGCTGGGGACACGTGGGCGGTGCGTCTCCAGCTGGTGTGGAACTCTGCGTCTGCCAAAAAAGAAAGACACAGAAACACTTGCAAAATAGCCCCAGAGCACTACGCTAAGTAAGCACTGGCAGTGGTCATTCGAGGTCTGTGCTGGCGTCCGGGGCCCCACAGGTGGCCGAGATTTCCTCTCTACTTATGTATGCTTTTCTGGAGTTCTTTGAAACCTACTGCCAACATTGTCTCATTTTACCTGAAGATAGTTCAGTACACATCTCTAACAGACAAGGGCTATAAAAACAAATAAACACTAATTCCTTAGTATCGCATCACACCAGTGCAGTCCATATTCAAATTTCCCTGTTTTTCTCCAAATATCCTTTTACCGTTGGTTTGAGGCAGCCCAAACAAGCGCCTTTGGTTGTTTCTACTTTCGTAAATGTCTAATACAGCATTGCCCGTAGTCACCCCCCAAACTCTACAATGCGAATGCCATCAAGTGGGCAGGGATTTGGCCTGCAGACAGGGCTACAGGGGCGTGGGCTGGAAGGGAGATGGCTCACGTTTTTCTATAAGCAATTCTATAGTGTTTGACTTGGTACAAAGTAGGGCGTGTATTCAAAGGTAAGATCTTAATAAAGAACAGGATAACGAAGTGGTTTTCATTGCTGTGTTCTTCCCGCCGTCCCCACCGGGCAGCTTTGGGCGGCTCTGGGAGTCTGGTCCGGAGAACACACCCGTGTTTTTGTAGGTTGTTCCCCGGAGTGGCGTTGCCGCAAACCCAGGGCGGGTGGCTCAGGGGATGCGTCAGCAGTGTATCGGTTAACTTCGGCTCGGGCTAATTTTTAAATCCTGTATGACTGTGGTCGAGAATCCTGGTTGACCCACAGCTTTGCAAGTCGGGCGATTTGGGGCTGTCACAGGGATGTGGGGTTGATGCGCTGCGACCCATGTCTGACACGCTCTGTTTCCTTCCCTCGCCCCCACCCTCCCAGGCGTCGACCATGCTGAGAGCCTCCCTGGCACCCATGTAAGTAATTGCTCCTGGAACCTATTTTTGTGGAGAACGGCCGTGGGTAGAACTGGAACTCAGAGTAACGTCCACAAACGTCACCCGAGCAGCCGAGCCTGGAGGGACGCCTTTGGTTAGCTAAGCTCTGTGTGGACCGTGAAGGAGATACCAAGAATCAGAAGTGATAGTGTTAAACTAGAACTATCTCTGAATGTTAATTCTGTTTATTTTGGGGAGGTAGCATCAGAGCGTTTGCTGTGTTATTCCCAGCGGCCTAAGAGGCAGGGCCACTTGCAGAGGGTAAAGGTGGGTCGTTGGAGGCGGGGGCGGGGCTGGACCACAGAAATGGGGGATTGGTGAGCAACTTGGCTGGCGATCAGTTTAATCGGCAATATTGCCGTCATTAGGGCCCAAGTCTGACGGCGCTCCTTCCCTCCAACAGGAGCGCCCAGCTGTGCGTAGCCGCATTGTCAGACTCGGCTCCACAAATGGGGCTGGTGTGTCTAGAGCAAGAGCTGTTTGAGATTTAAAGTTAAAGAATTTAAGGATACTCATTTATTTATTTTTAGAGAAGGGTGGGGGAGAGAGAGGAACATGGACCTGAGAGGGATGACCCAAGTGGCCGCCTCTCACACACCCCGACTGGGGACCCGGCCCGCACCCCAGGCCCGTGCCCTGAGTGTGAGCCGAACCTGCCCTTTGCCCTCTTCTTGCTCTTTGAACCTGTGTTGCTGAGTAGGAAGCCGAAGGATGTCCCCTTGCTGCCCTCCTTGGACTACGAGAAGCTGAAGAAGGATTTGATTTGGGGGAGCGACCGCTTGAAGGCTTTCTTGCTGCAGGCCCTGCGCTGGGTACGTGCCTCTCCCATGTGCTGGCTGCTCGGCTGCTGCCCCGCGTGCACCTCTGACCCAGCGACCAAAACCCTCGCTGCCCACTGCCCACTGTCCCCAGGCGCTGAAGTGAAAACCGCTTCTGACTCCTCGTCCCCCACACCGCCCACTTAAAAGTACATCACAGTTTCTTGTGAGTCGACTGGTCGGCTGCTCCCCTCGCTCCCCGGGGTGCCCCCTCGTTCTGTGTGGGTGCGTGTGCAGTCGCGGGGTCTGCCGTTTCAACCATGCCTGCGCCACGAACGTGTCCTCCACGGCCAGAGTTCACTGTTGTCGCTCTTCTCCCTTCCAGCGCTTGACCACGTCCCACCCGGGGGAGCAGAGGGACACCGTGCTGCAAGCCTACATCAGCAGTGACCTCCTGGACTGCCACAGCCACGGCCAGGTCGGGGCGCGGCGGGCCACCAGCAGGGCCATTGCTCAGGAGTGGTCCCCGTGCGGGGGTGGAGGGGGGGTGGTCTTCTATTTCCCTACAAGGTCCATCTGGTGGCCAAGTGTCAGCCTTGAGCTTCCCTTAGAGCCTTGGACCTGCTCTCCACCCTGGGTGTGGCCCGCCTGTCACTTCTGTGCAGGAGTCCTCAACAAGTTGGGACTGCCTGATTCGACTCTGGGGCTCTGGTCTGCCATTTTCCCCTTCTCTCAGATTCCCGAATCTCTCCTTCACCCCCGTTTCCCATGAGTCCTGAAAGCTCGTTATGACTTAGGACAGGCAATGTAGGTAAGCAAATTCGGTGCTTTTTCATCTGGGCCTGGCCTTAAATGTGTCTCCAACAACATGTCTGTCTGCAGCTCTGGACCGGATAGAGGGAAAAGTACAGGATTCCAGTGACATGAGCTGATTTCAGACCTCTGCCCCCACCTGTGACAGGGCCTGAGCATGTCACTCTCCGGAGCTCCCCCGTCTCTGGGGAGGAGCCTCGGGAGGTTGCTGGG
>PVKM010049758.1:0-10877 GCA_004027735.1 Carollia perspicillata
TCTACCATCACATGCACTTTTTTAAAAATTGAGAATTAATTCAGTTGTTTAATACACTGAGTTCCAATCTTAGATTACTTTTTAACATTTTAGGGAGAATATTAAAAGCTGAGCTTGAGGTAAAATTTTTCAATTATAAACATGACTTGTTTAGAAACATGCTAATTTTAAGTCCCTGTAAGTCTTATTTTTTATTGCCTTAAGGATTTATTTCAGAAAGCATTAAGTAATAAAATCATCACCAAAAATATTATAAAAACATTACTTTCTGGTATTCCAGTGTTACATACTGAATCCTTAGAGCCAAGCTGCAGCCTCCAGCCAATTCAAGCCCCACGCAATTTAGAGGGAACTGAGAATTCAGAGACATTAATTACACTGTTGATTCTTCCTCCAAATGGACTTGTGACCCTGCAACCATCATTTGGCATGTCAGCATTTCTCACTTCAGAGTGAGGTCTAGATTCAGAGGAACTGCATTGAAACACTGTTAAACAAGTGCTGACTTTCTCCATCGCTGCTAACTAATTTGCTTGTCTACGGCACAATTATGAAACTATAGCAATTGGTAAGTTCTCCGGTACGGCAGTAATAGGTTCAGACTCAAGTGAACTCATCTGCAAGAACTAACTTGAATTCAGTGTAGGTGGGTGAATAAAAGATGGGCAGGTTAACATAAAGAAGTAAGTCACTGTTCAAAATTAAGTAACAATATCTTCTAAAATATGTATTAACTCAGCTATTAAAGCTAGTAGATATGTAAACCTGAGAGAGTAAGAATTTCTTGAGAAATGAGTCCTCAAGTCTCTTTGAACAGTTACAACATGCGGCCCAGATTATTTGGGGCCTAGTCTGCCCTAGTAACACCCATGCAACTCCCTGCTGACTTCATTTATACCAATAACCCTGGGCACAGTGTTATCCTTTGAAGGATTTCTTAGTATTCTGGGCGAACAAAGCACTGATGGGAGAAAAAAATCAAAAGATCTACCAGCTATCTAAACTCAAGAGGATAATATAAATAAATCTTAATTATAGGGTTGAGAATAATAAACATACAGTAATAAAGAAAAGAAAGTTGTTTTATTCCCTTACACCGAAAGTACTTGATCTGGGTGGGCTCTTCCTGCTCAGAGGGGATTTTGGACTGAAGGGACACAAATCTTAATTTTATAAATGCGCATACTGTTTTCTGACTGCCTTCAAAACATTCCATTTTATTTCATTGGAGTTATAAAGACTCCCCCTATTTTTCTTCCACATCTCTCTATTTATAGTTGTTTGACATTGGCATGTATGTGCAATCAGCGAAGAATTTCAGCCACTTAAAAGAAAGATCTTTTATTATTTTGGCTGTAGAAGAAGCCTTCGTATATGTTCTCCAGAAAAGTTAAGAGTAGGATTCCAGGAACCCATTTGCTTGTTTTGGAACTTTTTAACAGCTGAACAATTTTTGGAGGTTTGAAAGTAGCAAAAAGAGAACTAAGGATAAAGCACCAAACTCACAGAAGACAGGAAAACACAGCTCGAGGCTGATAGAGCGGAGCCAGAGCTGCCCACAGACTTGAGGAGGTGCGGGCGTACCTTGTCTTGCTTGTCCCCCCCCACACCCTCCCCTTCCCACCCTCTAGTTCTCTTGTAATCCTTCTCGTTGGTTAGGTCCAACTGGGTTTCTCCTAAGAGTAAAAAAAGAGATTGATACTTTGTCTAATAAACACAGAGACGTTGCAGCGAAGCTACCTGTATGAAAGTGCAAAAACAGCAGAAAACACGTACCTGTGTATATTTGAATGAATCCGTGAGTCACAGGCCCTCACTTTGTGTTCCTGAACTTTTATTAAAATATTTTATCTATTTTAGTGATTAACTTCCAATACATATTTTAAAGATGATTTCCTGGACGGTTGTGTCACCTGTGCATAAACAAAAAGTATTTAAAATAATGTACGGAAGAATAACAAATTTCACTCGATGTTCACGTTCTCTACTGTATTTTTCTTATTGTCATATTTCATTGCTTATCATTAAGGATTAAATCAGTGTCTTCTCAAGAAACCAAAAGGCCCTGCTTTCTACTCTAACTTATTCTAAGTTGTTCTAAAATTTTCTAAAATAATAATATCTTGCAAAGTAAGCTAGAGCTTTTAATTTCTTTACCAGTTGTTTAGAAATGTTAGAGGAAGGTAACAACAGTTATTGACACTAGGGGGAGCCGTTGAGTTGAGCCAAATCTTAATCATTCTCTGCTTTCACATTTTTTTCATTGTTGATCATTTTTGTTATAATTCTCCTGACTTCAAAGTAAAAGTTTTAATTTATTTAGCGCCTGGAGAGTTTTTCTCACAGTATTTTCAAAGGCATTATTCTTTACATCATCAGTGCACTTTTGGGGGCATGGCTTTATTTGGGGAGGGGGTGCGGGTCACAAGCTTTAAAGTAGACACTAGCAGACATTTCTGAATTCCGTTCTCTCAGTTCAGAGGATGAGCTGGGTCGCAAAGTTCGACTTCCCAGCTCTGTGGATCTGAGTCCAGCCTGCTCAGGTGGCGGTGTGGGGGCTAGTTCCTCACCGCACCCTTGAAAGTGTTGTCTCCAATGCTTGGACGTTCAAATCAAACCAGGTCTCTTGTCCTGACTATGGATATCCACAAACGGTCATGCTGGGGGACCCCGTACTGTCTGTCCCCCGCCTCCTTGAAAGTCACAGCTCAGTGATGTTTATCAAATCCATTAAAATTCTTGCCACTGAATGGAGAATAATTCTAGAAAATTGCAGAGTGGAATTTTGAAAGGGAAAAGAGGAAGCTCTAAAATAGGAGCTTCTGGGCTCTGGTGGCAGAAGCAGAGAGCCTCAAAGTAGACAGCATGAAGGTCTGTCCAAAGACGTGGGCTGGGGACAGGTGCCGGCAGCACAGACAGAAAGCTTTTCGAGAGAGAGCTGGCGAGTTTGCCCAAGGCCTAGTCCTGAGCACTAATACCAGCAAAGCGTACAAAGCTCACATAGGAAATGTTACTAGTCAGAGGCCTACATGCACTCATTGATTCATAGGCACAGCTGGGATGGCGACAGGATGGTAATTAACGCTAGGGTAGCCTTTGGCAATATAGAATTTGCTTTCATATATGTTGTCCCATCCTCATATCCTTATAACACTCTTGGGAGGTAGTCAGGGAAGATGCATCGACATTTTATAGCTTGAATAAAAAAACTTGCTCAGTGAGGTTATATGATCAATGCTATTGAAAATTATAACTTGGAATCTATACCCCATTGTGAGTCTTATGAAAGAAATATTACCAGTTTAAGAATCCTGATGTTTGAGCGGACCTATCAATATCTGGTTTCATTTTGTTCTCACTACCACTCTGGGCAGAGAGAGCTCTTCTGGGAACTGAAGTCATTCATTCTCAGTCTAGTTTTTAGGCATCTGGACAGTTGGGTTGGAGTAGAAACTTGAGTTCCTCTGTGCTGGGGAATAGTGTTGGCAGCAGGCTGACCACCCCCACCCTCTCACCCTCTCTGGTGCCACTGCTGGGTAGTGTGCCATTTGGATAAAGGTAGGCAGTCTCGGTGCTGGAGACCACAGGCCTGCTGGCCACCCACTCGGACCCTGGTGGTGAGATTTGTTGCCCGTTCCACTCAGCTCCCACCAAACCCAGGGGATCATCCTTTGTCATTTTGTGTCATTGCCAGCTTTCTTGTCCATGTCCTTCTTTTTGAAGTGAAGAATTCACTGTCATTAATAACCCCTGGTGATGGCTAAGGGTAGGCCCCATGCTGTTTGTTAGCTGTCAGGCACGAGTTTCTGATAAAAAAATATCCATCTTCTTGCTCACTAATTGGCAGTACGTGCCAGGCCTAGGAGTTGGCAACGGCCATTGTTTTTCATCCTTTCAGATTATGTGTTGGATTCCTCATCCAAAAGCGCACTCCTGGGTGCAGCTAATACCTCCCTCCTGCGTCCAGCTCATTAAGGAATGAAACCCAACCACGATTCCGAGGCAGCACAGAGCTTCCAGGAGCCGCTGGGCTACACGGTTCCCGGAAAGGAGGCCCATAGAATTAGGCTTCTTCAAACTGCTCTCCAAAACAGATCCTGGAAGCATGAACTGAAGAAAATCTTTGCTTCTCCCAAATATAAAGCAGTGTATTTCTATGCTGTGACTGCCGTAGCAAGTTACCACCGATGTATTAACAGGAACCACCACAGGGTGTTACCTCACAGTTCTGCTGGGCCGAGGCTGGAGGGCTCAACACAGTCCCTGATCTGGGTGTCACAAGGCCAAAGTCAAGGTGCTGGAAGGCCTGGGCTCGGTTTGGAGGCTCTGGGGGAGGCTCTGTTCCCAGGCTTATTTGGGCTGTTGGCAGCATTGAGTTTCTGGTGGTCATCAGGCTGAGGCCCTGTGTCCCTGCTGGGTGTCAGCGGGGAGCCTCACCCAGCTCCGCCCATCGTCCCCTCACACCCCCCCTCCTTCCGACCAGCAGCAGCTCGGCGAGGCCTTCCCGTGATTCCTTCACTCCCTCGCTTCCCCTTCTACTCTCACATCGCCACCAGTGAGAGACAGTTTTCTGCTTTAAAGGTCCCTGGTATCGTTCAGGTTCATCTCCCTACTTTAAGGTCTGTAACTATCATCACATCTTGAAAGTCTCTGCCATAAAAGGTGACGTATTCACAGGCTTCTGGGATTGGCCATCTCTGGGGCTTTCCTATTCCGTGCAGAGTCTCGGGGGCAGGCAGAGCAGAGGGCAGGCCCAGCCCTCAGGGGCAGGCATTGTCGGCTTTGCTCGATCTCTGGCCCATTCGGTAACAAGGATAGGCCTTGGACTGCTGGGTCCCCGTGGCCTGGTTCTCAGTCAGTACCCTCAAAATTCTATGCAAAGGAGAAGTTATTTTCCACCCCCAGCAGAGAGAAAAAAGAGGTTGTTTTCAGGGAAGCTGGCAGTCACTGAGAGGACTGAAAGTGTGTCCTGACATGTCTGTCCCCTCTAGATCAGTGCCGTCCAGCAGAACCTTCTCGTTGACAACAGTCTCTCTGCTCAGCAGCATCCACCATTCCCCTGCGGCTACTGAGCACGTGACATGTGGCTAAGTGTGCCTCGGGAACGGAATTTCGTATTTCATTTAAACGTGATTAACTGAAATGTAAACACCCACGTGCTCAGCTGCCGTGTTGGGCGGCACAGCTGCAGACCCCCGTGCAAACGGTTCCTTCCCTGCAGGTGCCACCAGTGCCAGGCAAGTGTGGGTGACAGGTGCTTCTCTCCCAAGCATCCAGAGATCTTGCTTCATACTTTTGCTTCTCGCCCGTCTTTTACTTGTAAACACTGTGAGAAGGTAATAGCTCTGGAGGACCAAATAAGCATAATAACTCTGCAGAGGGAATAGTGGAAGTCTCAAAAAACATCAAGCAGATATTCTGCCCCTCCTCCTCCCCTCCGGAAGCCACGCGGCTCCCTCCTGAGGGGTGCCGCTTGTTGCGGGCGTCTCTGTTCCTTTCTCCTTCTCCTGTTCGCGCTGTCTTTTCTGTTGGGAACTGCTAGGGGTTAGACACACAGCTCTCTCCCCTGTTTGAACTCCCTTAAGGATTCACCTCTCCGCTGTTGTTCTCAGCCCCCTTGATCTTCCCTAACTCGACTCAAAAAATATCATAAAGACTCAGCTGCCTCTTCCCCACCTGTAAGGCACTATTGAGAGGGGTGCCATCTCCTCAGTAAGCCCCCACGGGCCTCTGTGGGTTTACATGTTAATTCTTCAGCTTCAGAACGTTGAAACTTGCCACATTTGAAAAAGGAAAGTACAGACAGAAATACGGAAGTTTTTACATATAGGAAACACCATATGGGCGATCCCTTTCCTCCACATTTGTTTATATCATTTTCTTTTGATTTAGAAACAAGTTTTAAAGATTTTATATATTTATTGTTAGGGAGAGAGGAAGAGAGAGAGAAAGAGAGGGAGAGAAACGTAAGTGTAGGAGAGAAACTTCAATCAGTTGCTTCTCATGTGCTTCCAACTGGGGACCTGGCCCACAACCCAGATATGTGCCCTGACTGGGAAATGAACCAGCAACCTTTTCGTTCATAGGCTCCCACTCAACTCACTGAGCCATAACAGCCATGGCAAGAAAATGTTTATGAATTTAATGCACTGTCAGCCTCAAAGTTAAGGTGAATATAAGAGACACTGGAGAAATATGATTTTAGCAACCTCACCTCTTGTATCTACTGTCACCCACTTCACACTTGACCTTGGTTGCCTATCATGAAAATTAGGATTGGACAAGCGTCCTAGTCATTTATAGGAAGACGGTCCCCCTTCATCATTTGGGGGCTCAAATTCTGCTCATTGTGAAGATACGGTCGATAGACTTATGTGTGTTGACGTGTGTGGCTGACACCTGTGTAGACGGTGGTCCTACTGGCCGAGTAAGAATACACAGTCAGTGAACATTGTTGAGAGGAACCAACAAAGAGTAGACAGGAGGAAGACTGCCACAGCCTGCTATTGGCACAAGTGGCGAGAAAACACCTGAAAACAGCATGGTCTCCGGTATCATAGAGCCAAGTCCCCACACTAGAGCCACCTCTGAATCATACAATATTCAGGAAGCTCACTAACCAGCCTGATCCCCAGCTTCTCAGCCTTCAGAACCCTGTCCAGGGCTTTGCAGGTACTGAGGAGGGGGCTGGGGGAAAGGCCAGGGCACCTGCGGTGGACGCCAGCCTTCCCGCCTTCTACCTGTTATCACACTTCGACTCCCCCACCAGACAGAGCGTTTCACTCAGTTCCAAATAACGAATGTCCTTGAACATGAATACCGCTGCTGTGCAGGTTCCCCAGACACCTGGAATATTCCTCCCACCTTTCTAGGAGCAGGTACTAAACAGCTCGGTTCCTTCCAAAGAGTGGTATGTTAACAGATAGCGTTGTATAGAATTAATGTAAAGCTGTGATTTATCCTAAGTCTTGAAACATGTTAATTGGTCAGTTTTTCTAATGACAATGAAAGAAACCCATAGAAAAACACTATTACCAAATTCAAAGCATCTGGTAGACCTTTACCTTGATGCTCTTTGTACATGGACTGGTGGGTAAGTCTAAATAAACCGGTTTTGTAGCCCCTGGATGTCCACTTGACCTCAAGGTTTTAGTGGTGAAAAGGAAAGTAATTATTTGTAGTGTTTACAGCTTTTAAACAGGGAGGGTTGATGACTTATCTCGAGAAACACAGTGAGTAAAGGCTGGGAGCGTGCCCGGGTTTGGTGCACCTGTCATGGCTCGGGAGCCAGTGGGTAGGAGACTCCAAAGGCAACTGGCCTCTTTCCTTCGGACCCCGAGCCAAGCCCATGCCCTAAGGCACAAATCCCGTGTTACCTTAGTATGTCCGTCTTTGGGAGCGACCTTCATGGCCCTTAACAACAACAACAAAGATTTTTAAATGCCTTAAACACACACACATACTACCCCCAAGTTATTTTTGTTGTCTTATCTGAAAGAGCATTTTTAGACCATTTTGACATTTTTAGGATCTCGGGAAAATCTAGGGACAATTTACAACTGAAGTCTCACAGTCAGGGAGTATATTTGTGTGTGGATGTTATTACTCAGGCTATAAATAAGACATAAGTGAATAGAAATATTAGCACAAAGGGACCAGTGCGCTGGCCCTCACTGCATTGTTATGCAGTGTATCTTTGTGTATCTGCATGTGAATTCTCTGCTAGTCCTCAGCCGTATTTAATCCCTCAAGACTCAATATACAAACATGATGCCAAGTAGAGAACTTGCCTTAAATTATTCAAATCTCCCCATAAGTGATTTCCCACTCTTCCTGCAATGGAGAAAACATTTGATCATAAATTCAGTTAAATAAGCCATCATCTTTGTGATGTTTGTCCAGCTAAATCCTTTAGTGACTAAACCAATAAACATCCCAGCTGTGCGTGTGAGTGTGTGCGTGTACGTGTTTGTGGCACGACTGTTGGGGAAGATTGATTTGCAGTAAAGCCGAAGAGTAGTTTTCGTTTCTGAGGCCAGATTTTGCCCACTTGACTGCAGCCAAGGTTTAAAAGATTAAACTCTTCGCAGGAATAAAATCATGTATGTTGGATTCATTTAAATGTGTTGGCTTTCACTTCCCAACTTAGAGCCTAGTTTTAATACACTGAGTTTTCCATCAGAACTGATGTACATTGGAGATGTTAGTGGAAGCTGTCAAACCGTATCAACCACTCCTTTTCCTCCTTCTTCTATACTTTCTTCTCTCC
Source organism: Carollia perspicillata (assembly GCA_004027735.1). NCBI lineage: Eukaryota > Metazoa > Chordata > Mammalia > Chiroptera > Phyllostomidae > Carollia > Carollia perspicillata. Next base: position 8,270 of record PVKM010049758.1, read on the forward strand.
AGTTAAAACAAAAGAAAAATGGCTATCGGCACACACTGCTAAATTTCTCAGGGAAAATGCCATAATAGGACTATAGTACTATGTATGGTTTCTCACAGGCAAAGCTCAAGCGGTAAGACTTCTTAGAGGCTTATAAATGTCGCCTGTCTCTCATCTTGATCCTAAAGCATTTCAGACAACAGATATAACCAACTACCTCCCCTCTTTTCTGTCACATTTTACTACCGATCCAATGGACTTGGACCCTGATTTCTGCATATCTTTACACGTGTGTAGATCCGTGTGTCCTGTAGAGGGCAGCGTGTTCTGGGGTGGGGGAAGGCTACAGGACAGCTACTTACCACCATGAGAGATAAGCAACGGAATATTTTTTTGCTTTAGTAAAATGGGTCACATATCTCCAGTAGGAAAACCTGAGCTGCCTCACGCTTTGATTGCCTGCCCCTCTCTGCCCCTTTGGGCCCCTGCTGGCGGAGATTTCTATGGCTTGGCTGCACTGTCTTGGAGGCTACTGGACTGAGGATTACACGACACTTCCATGCCTTCGCCACCAAGTGGAACTAAGCACATCATTTTATCTATAAAGAGAAACACAAATGGGATTTTCCATTTGTCTCCCATTTCTTGTCACCCTGGACTGAAGTTCAGAACTCGAGTCAAATTATACCCACAGTTCTAATTTTATTGGGTGGTCAAAAGAGGCTTTCCTCTCCTAGGTCAGATTCCAGCTACCTCGCATCCCTTACTTTTTAGTTGGGGTTGTGGAAGGAATTCTCATGTCTCTTATTTTTCCCAAGGGGGTGAAAAACATTTCCACAGGGACATTTTCTCTCCGTCATGATTTTAAGCTCCTTTTCTCGCCGGCCAGCTCGTCTTTGGAGTAATCCCCGACCCGGCGCCCTTCCCTATAAAGACATTCACAGAGTCTGTCAATCCAATCTCCCCCCTTCATCTAGAGAACCAAATCCTCCCAGTGTATACCTACACAAGTCTTTTTTTAAATTTTAGAAATTTCTAGAAGCTGCAGCAGACTGCTTATGGATAATAGAGTGGTACCAGCCAGCAGACCCTGCGCCTTGATGGAAAGGCCCTGTATCTATCTGCTCTGCCCAGTATGGTAGCTCCTCACCACATGTGGCTCTCAAGTAACTTAAAATGAGGTTAGTGCAAGTGAGGACCTGAATTTTTTGTCATATTTAATTTTAACTACATTAAATTTGAACAGTCACATGGGACTCGTGGCTACCGAATTGGGCATTGCAGAATAGAGCATGACTTCTGATCACTTTATCACAAATGTTTTAACAAACTGTGTTGTGAGGTGGATTAGATTTTGCAGCTAAAAGCCTACTGCCCAGGCTTTTATTGTCTTGCTTATTTTTTTTCTCATATAGCTGTAGGCTTAAATCCAAATCCTCTGACTCGGCTCCAAGATTTTTCCTCTCTCAGAACATCTGAGAGATTTTCAGTTTTCAGATTCTTCGATTTTGTTGAATATTGAACATCTCTCTCTTGGGTACCCAGAATGGAGTTTCAAAGCGTGGCATTTCAGCAGCTCTGATTCTGTGGGCGTGGGCCATTTCTTGGTCTGAGCTCAGTCTCCTCTTTATAGCTAGTTATTTTCTAAATGCAGACACAAATTTAGGGAATGTGCAAGTATCTGTCAAGCTACATGTAAGCTCAATACAAATTAGCATATTCCCTGAATTGGAGTGCATGTGCACCCCCTCCCCACTCCACAGAGAGATGGACAGATAGGTAAAGTAACTATTTATATTGACTACAAATAAAGCCTGTTTTTGTTTTGTCCATTCTACAGCGACCTCAATATTCTTTTGAAATGTTCTGGTAAAAACCCAAGTAATCATTTTTTAAATGCTTCCGTACCTTTACACATGGTCTGCAAATGCATGTCTTCGGTTTTCTACATTATGTTGATGCCGTTGGTTTTGTGTCGTGGTTTGTGTCATGCCACCAGCTTCTGCCTCATGTAGCAGACATGCCAGAAAACACACTTTGCTACATGTTTCTAGTAATTATAAGTAGTTGCACCCCCAGAAGGTAATAAGTGTGTAGCTTTTTAATGCTATTCATTTATCTTTATTTCAGCTGTAAAGATAAAATCAGCGCTCAAGGAGACAGACAGCGCTAGCAATCATGCCAACTTGGGGTTTCTTTAAACCAGGGATACATGTCAGCATCCTTCTGTTATACGTCATTTTCTATAAAGAGCCAGACGTGGAGTTACAGGCAAGACTAAAGGAACGTGTAACTCAAAGGTTGTGTGGGCTTCCAGTAAAGACAGTCTCAGACTATTCTGTGCTCACCATCAAACCACCCTTTGTAGCACTCGCACCCCCAGATCCACAGCCTCCTCCATGCAGCAAGAGAGGAAAGCAGGGGTGCTTGGTAGTCACACGGTTCTTTAAGAGACCAGCCTCTTGGGAAAGCATAGGCATGCCTACACCACAGGGCACCACAGAGCAGAAGGAGAGAGACAAAGGTCATGAAGTTCTTGTCAGCATCGATACTTTGTTAGGAGCGGGCTATGGGACTGGGCTTCCGGGCACAAAGCCGGGTTCCTGCCATTCTCAGACTGACTGGTAGG
>PVKM010049759.1:0-10912 GCA_004027735.1 Carollia perspicillata
GTGTATCGGAGAAAAGCATGACCCTGAGTTTGAATTCGGACCCCACCTTGAGCAGGGAACTCCATCCCCCTCGGAGCCCCAGTTTTCACATCTTGGGAGAGGGCCATTGTAATAGTCACTTCATTGGGAAAATTCAATGAGATATTAACATATGTTAAGCAACCAGCTCACAGAAGGTACTCAAAAGCTGTTAGTTCTTTTATTCTTTTGCCCGGGAACAAAATTGGGGGAGGGGGGGTCTCTGAATCTCCATGAGGACTCTTCTTCCTTTGAGACGCCCTTGGTCTCTCCCGAGTGTTGCAGCCCTGAGGTTGGTTCCCAGCCCCAAAGCACCTCCCGCTGCCGCCTAACCTCCCCCTCTCCCCGCTCCCCCCGGCCAGCCGGCGCACCCCATCTCCGAAACTTTCAGCCACCTCCTCAGGAGGGTCCCTGCAAGTCGGAGCCTGAGTGCAGAGGGCCGCCTCTGGCCGGCCTCAGCCGCAGGCGCGCGCGGGACGCCCGGGAGCGCCCCGTCCGGCCGCAGCGGCCGGGCCGGCTGGAGGCAGTAGAGCGGATGCAGCCCTCCGGCGTCCCTCCGACTGCGGAGCTGCCGACCGCATTGCAGACACCGGCTCTCAACCCTTCCCGCGCCGCCTGCCTCCCGCGGGCCGCGAGCTGCGGGTCTGCGCCGCGGCGGGGGCGCTCCTCCCGCGCCCTGCGCGCCCGGCGGCTTCCCCCGCGACGCGCCCGCCGGCCCGGAGCCGGGGTCCAGCGCGCGCCAGACGCCTCCGCCAGCCCCTCCCCGGCCGGGTCCCCCGGGGGTGGGGTTTCCCTCGGCGCGCGCCCCCTCCCCGCCCGCCCCGTGTATATGTGTCACCGCGCGCCATGCCCGCCCGCCCGCCCACCTACCTACCTCCCCGCCGCTCCTGAGGGGCTCGCAGAGCTGAGGACGCGCCGCGCCGCTCAAGGTCTCTCTCTCTCTCCGCACCTCGCCGGCCGGCTTCTGACGCGGGTGCCAGGGGACTCCGGGCACCTTTCAGTGTCCCTTCTTCCCTCGGCCAGCCGGGACTCCGCCAGCCAGCCTCGGCCGCTGCGGCCACCGCCCGAGGGGACCCGCGGACAGGACGCGGGCAGCAGCATCGGTGCGCGGCGCCCGCGCAGAGAGCGTCTCCCCGCGGCGCCCCGAGAACCGGCCTCCCGGGCCCCGGCGCCCCCGCCGCCCGGCCGGGTGTACTGACTGAAGTTCTTGGAGGAGGCAGCGCAACTCTTCAAGGTAACGGTCTCCTTCCCTCAGAGAGAGAGGCTCGCCCAGGGCGCCCCCTGGGCGGGTGGCGGCGCTGCCTCAGTGTCCCCTCGGGGAGGGGCCGCGACCGCGCCGCCTAGCAGTCGGGCAAACTTTCTGGCTGTTGCAGACTCGCAGTGAATGGGGCGAAGAAGGAGCGGGCGAGGAGGGGCTCTGCTCGCCTGGGCCCCGGCGTGAAGGGATAGAGAGGAGGGAGCTCGGACTCGGGCGCGTGGAGTCCCGGGGTCGCTGAGAGGCGCCCCAGTGCGGGAACTGGCGGTTCAACTCTCGCGGTGCTGCGTGCGAGCGGGAGGCGCTGTTTCGTCCGCAGCGCTGGGTGCGCACTGTCGGTGGGGAGGGGGCCCCTCGGCCGCCTGGCGCGGGAATGCACGAAGTGACCTGGGCGGTGTGTCGGGTACACAGCAGGTGCCTGTGAGAGGCAGCGAGGACCCTTTAGGACCCACTTCCTTGGCCGCTTGGCCTAGTCCGGGAGCCACGGGGCACCTGGAAAACCGGGAGGAATTAATCGACAGAGCTGCCCGGCAAGGGGCCATGAGCTGTGCTCTGAACCCGCCACCAGGAAGGTGCATTTCTCAAGGAAGAAGAGCCGGGTAGATGAGGACTCAAGACCCAGGGTAGTGTTTCCATCCCTGGGTTCCTCTGCCGATGAAGCCAGTGGTGGCGGGGCAGGAACCCTGGCGTTGGGGTGGGTGGCTGTCAATGTGACAACGCGCACCCACATTCCAGGCCAGAGCAAACTGTGGCGGTGGGATTGTCTCCTGTTGAGAGATCGGATCCAACCCATGCTTTCCCATCATCCTCTTCCTTGCAGTCGGGAGTGGGATTCTGGGAGGATTCTTCTAGGGTTTCATCCCTAACCATCCCAGGTCCCTGCATTTGGGTTGAGGCATAAATTCAATTCAATGGGGGTGGCTGCCAGGAGGAAAAGAAGGAACATGCAAAGCTGAGTTGGTTTCCTGTGGGGTTCCTGATCCTGGACACTGCAGTGGGTGGGTGCCGGACAGTGTCAGGGACCCTGGGCCTTGGACTCATCTTGTGATGAGGGAAAGTGAGCACAGAAATGTGCAATGATGACCGTCTAACAGCTGCCCTGCAACGTAGGGGCAATCCTGATGTAAGACGGGGCAAAAGACGGGCCTTGAATCCTCCTCTCTCTTCCTCGCTCTCTGAGTTGCCAAGGAGAAGGAGCGGTCAGATGGCCGGTGGCCCGGGGCAAGGGGCGTAGGGGGCGCTGTGAACAGGGGTGTCGGAGCGTTGGCCTGTGCATCACCGAGCAGGGGAAGACACTGCCCAGTAATGGAAGGGCAGTGGGAGGGGGGAAAGTCAAAGGCTTGTTGGCAGTGGTGGAGCGAGATGGGGGGAGAATGTTTCTAACCTGAAAGAAAAAAAAAATGACAAAACCAAAGGGAAAAAAAATACCTCTCAAGCTTAAAAAGTTTCGGATGACGGAATTATCGGAAGGAAGAAACGCTCTCTCAGAGAAATGCGGGGAATTGCTCCAGCTCCAGGGTGTCGTGTTTGAAGCAGACGCATCCACGTGCAGTTTCTAGAGCGGCGCGGATAGGCTCGTTCAGTCTCCGGCACCGACTGAGCGCCACCTAGCGGCCAGGCTCTGCTCAGGGCTGGCCCCGGGCAGGTCCTCGGTAACCGGTAGCTGTGACAGGACCCAAGCAAAGCCCACAGCATAGTGCCTGCCGCCACCAGGCGAGTGCTCAATAATTGCTTGATAGTGCTCATATTAAGTAAACGATTTTCTTTTCCTAGAACGTTCCATGAAAAGCCTACTACTTGTATTGGGATTCTTTAGTATTTGAAAGCACTCCGGCCAATGCAGCAGTAAAGAATCCGGGGTTGGGAGGTGGGGGAGGGTGGAAATATTATCACCTACTTGGCCGCGATCTCTGTGTGCTTGAGCGGTGACATCCTGGGCTGTCTGCTGGGAGCAGACCCTGACCCACATTTTGCCTCTGCTCACTCTCTCTCACACACACACACACCTGCCTGCCGACATGGGCAGTCTTCATCCTCATGTGCCCAGAAACAGCCTGTCCAACTCCCCACCTGGAGAGAGAGCTCACCTCCCCAGACGGTGGGGAAGAGCCCCGGGAATGAATATCCTGCCAGCCAAGTCAGATCCGGATTAGAATCCCAGCCGGGCCACTTCCCTGCTACAAAGACCTTGATGGCATCCCTTAGCTACCCTGTGACTTGGTTTCCTCTTCTCTAAAAGGGGGAGGAAACCTGAGCATTGAAAGGTGTAATGTGGGCATCTTGTCCCGCACTCGGCAGGAGTCACAAGTCTTCATTCCTCTCTTCTAACGGTCCCTAGGGGTCCCTTTGTGATTCTCAAGGCCGGGGGCCAGATCCTCACCTTCCACCAGCTGGCCCTGGACTCCCCCAAGGGCTGAGGCACCATCTTGCTTTCTGACCCTCACAAGGGCCGAGAGGTGTACTAGCATTTCAGCAAGGCCCCAGGAACCCCTCACAGCCACACCAAACCCTACATGCGGTCCAAGGGCAGGAAGTTGAAGCGGCCGAGAGGCCAGCAGGCCAGCCGTGGCTACAAAAACTAACCCCAGATCCTACCTGGTTATTAAAAAGATTTTGGATGCTGAGAAAAAAAAAAACCCTGGGGGTCACAAATCGTAAATTCAGAATAGTACCAATTTTGAATATTCTCTTCATAAAAGACTGTGTGTCCCAACCTTTGGGGTGGATTTTTTTTTCCATGATGACTTCTAGAACTTGGTCCCTTTCCAAGCCCTTCTATTTGGACACTAGGAGGACGTCAACTGAGCCAGGGAGGCCCACAGGTCCCTGTGTGGAAGTTAAGTTCATCTCTGCTTCCGCAGGAACTGCTAACTCCAGATTTGTCCCTTGCAAGTTTTGAAGCCAAGTCAGTAGAGTTTTACAACACGGGAGAGTGGAATCTCAGTGCCACCCAGGTAGCAAGGATAAGTCTTGTTTCTGGAAACCCTTATATCTCTGTCGCATACTTTGCGATCTTGTGTGCGCGTATGTGTGTTTCTAATACATGTGTAGATACACAAACAGATACAAATTTGCTATTTGTACAGTGTGTTTCTTACTGCAGGTTGTGGTCAAAGAAGTTGAAAAGACATTGATCCCAATGCCATTTCTGTCTCTAAGAAATTCCTGCCTCACGGCTCCAGGTGGCAGGCACTGTGCTAACACCTGGACGGGACCCTTACCGGTCTTGGGAGTGAAGGCAGTGAGGGCTGCAAGTTGCAGGTTGGGGAGAAAGGAAAGTTGGAGGGAGAGGACCCAGAATGAGGGAAAGAGCAAGGCATGGAGGACAGGCCTGCTTGGGAGCGGAGCAAGGGAGGGGACAGAGCTAACGGGCTGCCCTGGGGAAGGGGGCCGTCTTGGAAACAGGAGTGTCACAGGCTGTCCTTGGCCATGCTCTGGGCCCTGATGGAAGCCTCTCTGCCACCCTCCTGCCTTAAGGAAGCCCTGTTGGATAGGGCTGACTCTGTGGCATCTCCCCCGGAGGAGGCCACTCCCCGTCCCCCAGACACAACAAGACACCTCCATCCCTGTGAGCGAGGCTGGGCCCTTGGACACAGTTGAAGATGAGCTTCTATGGCAGAGGACGGGCCGTTGGACGGGTAGGCAAGGGGAGGACCAGAGCAAGGGGGAACGTGTAAGGAACGGTAAAACGCTTCCTTTCTTCAAAAGTTGAATCCAGGGCAGGAACGGAAACGGTGGAGTTTGCTTTTAAAACTCAGAGCCTTCTTGTAAGCAGCTGAATGTGTGTGTGTGTGTGTGTGTGTGTGTGTGTGTAGGGAGGGCGGGCCCTGTGGGCTGGCCTGGGCCTGTGAGAGGTGACTTTTCTCCCTCTCAATGGCCTTACAGTGTGTCCTAAAGAAGCTTTTTGTTAAGCTCATGAATAGGTGAATTTGGGGTGTGTGATGCTGGGCATCACGATTTGGATATTTGGTTACCTTTGAGGTTACATGTTTTTTCCTTTTAAGACACACACCCAAAAAAGAGAAGCCACCTCTCCTGCACAGGGCTGCTTTTCGGGGTGGAGGGGGCGGCCCTCGACTGACTTGGCTCAAAGGGCCGGAACAAGGGGAAGCTCAGGCCTGGGCAGATCAGCAGTATCTGGGCAGATCAGCCCCCTGGACTCCGGGCCTCTGAGGGGCAGCGTGGCCATCTGCAGACCCCAGATGTTCAGGGCCTTCAGGGCCTGTGATGGCCCTCATCTAAGAGAGGCCCAGAGAGACCCAGCCCAGAGAGGAGAGGCCCAGATGTACAGGGCCTTCAGGGCCTTTGATGACCCTCATCTAAGAGAGGCCCAGTGCGTGACTCAGGCCAGCCCAGAGCAGAGTGGCGAGGGTCTGGATGGGAACCGAGGCCTCTAGGCCCCAGGCTCTAGGCCCTGGTCCTGGAGCTTACCGGGCCCGTGGAAAGCATGCGTTCAGGCACTGCACCAGGTGTGGGTAGCAGCAGCGAATAAAACGGTTCACTCTCCCTGCCCTCCAGCTGCCCCCGGTCTGCTGGGGAAGACAGCCTATAATCCACTTGACCCTGACCCATCAGTTCTATAAATCCCCCATCCTCCACTGCGGAGCTGTTTTTCCCCCGAGGGAACATTTGGCCATGTCTACTAGATACATTTTTCTTGTCACCATGGGAGAGGGGTGATACTACTGGCATCGAGTGGGTAGAAACCAGGGGTGCTGCAAACAATTATAATACACCAGGCAGCACCTTCCCCCCAACAGTAGACACTTATTTGGGCCCAAAATGTCAACAGCGCCAAGGTTGAGAAACTCTGCTCCATTTAGGCATTGGGCCAGGACACATAGCAAAGAGTGGACAACACAAAAAGAAAAAGAAAAAAAAAAGGCCGAGACGACAGTGGTAAAGTAGAAAGAACTTGGATTGGCAGCCCAGATCTAGGTTGAAATCCCGGCTACGAGCCCTTTCCGAACCTCAGTTTCTGCATCTGTGAAACGGGGCTTGCGGGATGATTGACAGCACTTCGAGTTAGAGCAAATGGACCTGGCTCCCAGGACCTGGCCCGAAGTAGTCCTGTGTTAAAATAGCAGCTGTTATTTTTTTTTTTTTTTTTTTGAGGCTTTTAAAGGTCCTGCCATGGAAAATTACAGCATCGGCAGGTATGGACACAGGATTGCAAGGCCAAAGAAAGTTACTGTTTGGGGCATGGTTGCCACAGTAATGCCATGTGTTTGCGGGGGTGCAGGTCAGCACTTCCCCCACACACAGCCCCCAGCAAGGGGTGAGGAGAGGGGGAAGGGTCTGTTCAGTGAGTGTGCACTGGGGGGAGCCCTGGAGTTGAAGCCACTTGAACTGGCCGCCGACTGCCGTGTGGTGATGTGGGAAATTGCTTCACCTGTCTGAGCCAGGGGTTCCTTACCTGTAAGGTGGAGAGGTGAAGGTCTGCCCTCACAAGTCGAGAACAAGTCGAGATCCAGTAGGAAATTACCATCCAGGACGGTGCCTTTGGGGGACCCTGTGAAGCAGGAATCTTTTGTATCTAGTGTGCACCGAATGAATGAATGAAGGAATGAATGGATAATCGCACTGTAAATTCCTTTCAGTTCTTTTTTTTAGAGAGAGGGGAAGGGAGGGAGAGAAACATCAATGTGTAGTTGCCTCTCACGTGGCCCTCAGGGGGACCTGGCCTGCAACCCAGGCATGTGCCCCGACTGCGAATCGAACCAGCAACCCTTTGGTTCTCAGCCCCTGCTCAGTCCACTGAGCTACACCAGCCAGGGCCCTTTCAGTTCTTGATAAGGAGACTGCCAACAATACCCAGGTGGGCAGATCTCTACTTTGCCACTCCTCCATGGCAGGCAAGCCAGAAGCCGGGACCTCTGGTTCCCAGTGTGTACCCAGGTCAGGTTACAGTACCAGGCAACCGAGCCCTCTAGAGGTCATTGCAGACACAGCAATTAAGTTGTGCGGGCTGCGAGGTGGGGATCCCGTGGGGGAGTAGGAGGAGGACATTAGAAACCAGGAAGGCCAGACTGCTGAAAAGCGGACCACGTCAGGATCAGGAACTCAGAGACTTATCTCAGTGGAGGCACATCATTGAATACCTCCATTTTCCTATCTGTAAAATGGGCCCATCGCTCCACCACACAGAGCTGAAGTCACAATAAATGAAGGGCCTAAGTGAAAGCCACCAGCTGAAGGGCCGGGTTCGGGAAATAGCCACGTTTGCCTGAACCTCCTTAGAATCATGAAGCACAAGAGCAGAATGGGGATTAGGGGCACCGAAATCACCCCCCTCCTTCACCAAGGCGATGAGGAGAGGGGCGGGCTCTCAGACTGGGGCGAGTCTCCTCCCTCCAGGTCACAGGTCACGTTCAGACCAGTAAAAGGACACACCAGATCACAGGCACACTGCCACCTCATGTGTGTCCACACAACCCAACCGTGGACGGGTTTTTCCTCAGGCCGCCCATTGTCCACTCTTACGCCGCCTTCCGGCTCTGTCCTTCCACAGTCCTTGCTGGTTTGGGGGCTGCTTTGGGGGAGAAAGCCCTTTATCAGAGAACTGTCCAAGGCAAGGGGAAGGCCAGCATCCCGTCTGCCTCAGAAAACCCAGGCTTCCTTGTCCCAGCCTCCACCCTGGGCCACGTACAAGGGCATGTTCGCCAGCACACCTGAACCTTGACCTGACCTCCCCATACACTCCCCTCCCCAACCAGGTGCTCCCTTCCCCCCCCACCGAATTGTTCCTTTGACCTCATGTCCAGGTGGCTCAGGGGAACACCTGGATTATATAGGATGACTCAGGGATTTATGGGGTTTGTCAGCTTTCCGGGACTGAAAAAGGGGCCATCACCAGAGGTGGTCTTTAATTCCTAGGACTAGAAGCATTTGAGGAGCTTCCGAAAAATGGGAATGTCTGAACCCTAATATGTCCCCCAGGGTGCTTGATTGGGGGCGGGGTGGGAATCTGTGTTTCTCAACATCAACCAGGGTGTTTTGAATGCAGTTTAGTTTCTGAGCCCCTCGTTTAAAGCCCAAAACTATTCCTCTGGGTGCAATCTGTTCTAAGCCCCTCCCTCCAGCCCTGACCCTGGAGGATCCCTGGCCAGCTTTTCTCTGCAGGTAAAACTATAGCCACGACCACTAGCTTGTCCTTTCAGGGAGTGAGAAGGTCAAGGCCTGCTTCTCCATCTCCTCTGTCCTGCCTGAGACAGGGGCTCTGCTTCCTTAATACAGTTGTCCTTGACCCTGGACTAAAGTGCATTTGTCCCAAGGGGCAGGTGAAACCAGGCCAGGCTTCCCCAAAGGGGGGCCCACAAAACCTTCCTCGCAGAGATAGTTCATAGACATTGCATGTCAAAAGGGTCTCATCCCCAAGGGTTGAAGGACATAAAAAGAGTCTCTTTGCCCTGGATGGTGTAGCTCAGTGGATTGAGTGCAGTCTGTGAACCAAAGGGGTTGCCGGTTCAATTCCCACTCGGGGCACATGCCTGGGTTGCCGGCCATGTCTCCAGTATAGGGTTTATGAGAGGCAACCACACATTGGTGTTTCTCTCCCTCTCTTTGTCCTTCCCTTCTCTCTCTCTCAAAATAAATTTTTAAAAAATCTTTAAAAAAAAGAGTCTCTTCCCTGCAGGATGTCTCAGTTTGCCGACGGAGGTTTCAGTCTCCATCAAGATTCTCCCATTGAACTGGACCAGGGAACTCTCCTTTCTTAGAGCAGATGCAGGGACTCCCAAGCCTGCAGAGATGCTGATCTAGGCCATCAGCCAGGTCTGATCCTGCAGCAGGAATGAGGTTCTGCACCAGGACCCGTGAGGAAAGGGCGACCCCACCAGGCAGGGCTTCAAACCCCGAATCTCAAACACAGTCACTGCCCCGGCGAGCCCTCTCCCCTCCAGTGCAAGTCTGGGCCCAACCTCTCCTTCGCTACCTCCCACCTGCCACCTTCCCTTTAAAGCTTGGCCTGCTGGATGCTGACTTTACTTCCATTGTTTCCTGGATTTTTTTTTTTTTTAATGGAGAGTTGGATCACTCAGTATGGCTGACTCGGTTAGGGGTGGGTGGTGGAGGGGTCTCCTCAGCTGAGCCCTCAGCTCACGTGAAAGGTGGGACCTAGAGAATAGGTCCCACCACGGGGTGTGGCACCGAATGGTGTCACAGCTAGAGCCAGGACCCGACTTCCTAACCGCCAGTGCTCCGTGTACTGAGCATCTCCACCACCATGCCCCGCCCCAGTCTCTGCCTCCTCCGAAGCTGTGCCTCCCCTGGCCACGGCTCAGGGACCCTCCACTGGCTAAATGGCCACCACCAGGGCCAGCTCCTGCTCTGGGAGGCACAGATGACCCTGCCAAGGAGAGGAATGGCCACTCTCCAGTGCCAACTGCACCGTCTCTTCCCGGCTTCCTTTTTTTTTTTTTTTTTTTGCACAAAGGCAAGATCATTTCAGACATCACATCCTTTGGATGTGCATGTGTTTGGACTTGACTTTGCAAAGAGATTTAATCTTCAAATTGTTCTCCCATGGAAATTTGGTAGAACGGGATTCATATCCAAACACGGGGCACCTTCGGTACATAATAAATAAAAATAAGTAAATAAATAAGGGGGGGAGAATTTCCGCAGTGAGATAAAGTGGGAGGAGCACCCACACACCCTGCGCAGTGCAGGACGGCAAACCCAGCTTCCCTTCGTGGTCCGCGGGGTTCCCCTGAGCATAGCGGGGGAGCCGCTGCTCTGAGGAATACATCCATGCTTTTAGGTTCTACCGCTCTCAGGCTTAGGAACCTCGAGTTCTGTCGCTTGCGTTCTATCAGGTTCTGCCTGCTCCTCGCTGTCAGTCTGGCGTTCGCTGTCGGGCGCACCACTCGAATCTCTGCTGCCGTCATCACTTCGCATTGTCCCCGTGTGTCCGTGGCTTCACGTGGCTGTCTCCGCGTGGTCGTCTCCCCCTCTTCTAAGGACGCCGGTCACCTTGGACTAAGGGCTCATCCTAATGACCTCACCTTAGCTTGATTGCATCGGCAAAGACCCTATTTCCCGACAAGGTCACGTGCACAGGTGCTGGGGGTTAGCGCTTCCACACACCGTTTTCTGGGGGAGGCACGATTCAATCCCGAACACCCTTTATTGACTTGCTGCTACGCTTTCAATGGGTGCTTCCTCTGTGAGAGGTAGAGGAAGTTCTATCGGGGCGACAATTTAAATAAATGACGTATTCTCCCATGGGGCACTGCTGGCATGCAAACCAGAGGCCCGTGAAGGTGGAAAATTTTATGTGATGTCTATTTGACCACATTTCTTTTTTAAAAAAGAGTCCATTGGGCCTGGCTGGTGTGGCTCAGTGGATTGAGCCCTGGCCTGCAAACCTGCAAACCAAAGGGTCGCTGGTTCGATTCCCAGTCAGGGCACATGCCTGGGTTGCAGGTCAGGTCCCCAGTAGGGGGCGTGTGAGAGGCAACCACACATTGATGTTTCTCTCCCTCTCTTTCTCCCTCCCTTCCCCTCTCTCTAAAAATAAATAAATAAAATCTTTTTTTAAAAAAAATTAAGGAGTCCATTGGGGAAAAAAAGAAGAAGAAAAGCTGGCTTTCTTAGGAGGACAGTGTCACTGAGGAGCTAGGGACAGCTTGGGTCCCC